>JANJPG010000365.1:0-11011 GCA_030407185.1 Lipomyces yarrowii
AGCAACAGCGATGATAACATCATCCTGCTCAGATGCCTTTTTCGTAGAGAGCGACATGGAGTCAATCAATTCAAGTCGTCGAGCCGAAAATTTCTTCCACTGTCCTTCGTCAATAAATTGCAGCTTCTGGCGGATGGTCTGGGTCACGCCGGAGATTCGCGTCGATGATGAACGCTTTAACGGGGGAGGAATGAAAATGGAGGATTTCCGACGCTGCAGAACATCAGCTGATGACGACAGCGATGGTAAAGAGAGTGGGGATGTAGGAGATATGGGCCTTAAGGCGCGAGACTGCGGAAACATCGCTGTTTGAGCAGTTGGAGATACGGGGCACGTCGCGATGGTACTGCAAGGTCTCTGCACATGAGTTGGAGGATGCAGATGCAAGTACCGACTACTGTTTGCCGCTGTGTCAACGAATTCAGTCGAACCAGACTCCGTCGTGTTTGGTCCACGAAAAGATAAGCCACTTTTAGTATCGTCTTCTTCTGACTTTCGCATTCGAACCTCGACAAATATGTCGACATTTCTTAGGGCTTCCTGAAGCGACACATCTGTAACTGTCAATATGAAGTAGCATGCAAAGAACTGCGACGGATGCCCTCACCATCATGTATATATTGAAATTCAGAGTTGTCACTGCATGTCGCAGGTCTGTACCGAATGACAAATTGTCTTTCGTCTTCTAGAAAGAAGGCGCTCTGGATATAGTTCTGAAGTCTACTGAAGTTGAGACGTTCATCATCCAAGTGCCATTGCAGCACGTTTCCGGCGTATCCTATACTCAGAGTTTTGGGTGGTCGTGGTGAGCGCAACTGCTGATCTGTTTGTTGACTTGTCGTGGTATATATTCCGTAGGAAGATTGCGCCAGGATCTGTGGCAGGGATTTTTTGTCTGACAATGTAGCACCAGGTATTGATGTAGGGTTGTTGACGGATAATGACTGAGAAGAAGGTGAGCAATAGGCAGGAGGCGTGGCCGAATTGCTTAGTAGAGATAACGGCAGGTTTAGAGCGGACAAAGAGGGCATAACGGAAGTGTCAGCCATTTGACAATCCGAACCAACAAACTTGCCGTAACAGCTTATTTTGATTCTAAAGAAACCGTTCACTTATCGTGGAGAGGCAAATTCAAAGGGAAAACAAAGAACCACAGAGGAGCCAACGTGATAGCGGTTATATACCAAACGACAGGTGCGAAAGGCTTGCTTCTATACCTAAGGTTTCGAGGTGGGAAGCGCACCGGCACCACAAAGTCGACGATACAGTAAGCATTGGGCATAAGGCGGCGCGGACCGGCCCATTGCGCCTCTTGGCTCGACATAGCTCGCGCTTGTATCATTTTTGCACACGGTTGCGTGAAAGGTACTGATCGGATAGTCCGTAATTCAAAAAGTTTGTTCACGGGTACCTGTGCAGCTATCGCGTCACCGGGTGGTACTGGCTTCGGCACTATCGCCCAGCCAAGATGCCCCAAGCTCACACTGTTCTCTGCGGCCCGGTACGGTGTGGTCCAAGCGGTGGTCCTAATGTTATGCCGCGACTCCTTTAGACTCAGGCACGTAGCCGGGCCAGCATCTTATCGGGGGATCGTAAGTCTTCGGACGCCGACTTATCCATATCGCGATGCGAGCGCACAGGCGCTGCTAGAGTCACCAGCTGTGCCATTCCCTTCGTGGAATAGAGTCTATCGAAAAAAAGTCTCTGTCTTGGATTTCTCCAAATATCTGTCGGAGATATGCCTTAAGTTCGTTTTCATATTCCCAGTTGCACTGCGCGCGTGATTTTATATTAACTCTCTCTCACATATTTCTGAAATTGCTTGGTCGCAGAACAGTTATTCTGATCCACACCATAAAGACGGAGACTGAACCTAGCGTCTACCCTAGGCCCTTTTCGGTGGGATTGGTCCGATCAGCTCGTTGACGGTTGACCGACTCCTCCATTGTGAGCGATGACCAAGCAAAATACTATAATTTACGGTTGTGGGATTGCGTCTAGGCAACATTGATTGGCCAAACGGCGATATCAGCGGAAATACAGATAACGCAACCCTTACCCGAGCATTGGACCATGCGGTACTGATAACGTTCCCGGGGCCAATCCGTTATCGTCCTAGCGAATGGCCAGTGCGTCCTCGCAACTTGGAGTGAATCATACACCGGCCAATAAACTTCATTGCTAGCTTTCACTTATCTGCCTCTCCATTTCGGCGTTTGTGGAGATAGGACTCTCAACGGACAGAGAATACTTTGGAACGCCTTTCCCGTCTTGCCTATGGTGGTAAGTAGCTGAACGTCGCTTTTTGGTGTATAACTATCGACACCTAGGACTTTCCTGTGAGAGGTGGTCTTGACTACCATCAACTCGTCCAAATAGAGAATTCTACAAATATCATATTATTGTTGCTTCTAATATATTGCTTGCTTAAATACAGTCGCAAAGCATTGTATGGTGTGACCACCTCGCGTAGGCAATCTCAGAGCCGAGATGTAGTTGCAGCCTGCCCAGCTATATCGGTATGATAACGATGACTCAACACGGCAAAGCCGGCAGGTTCGAGCCAGCTTTCGCTGTACCGGGTCAACACTAAAAATTTACTGCATGGCATCCTTGCATATGACTTGCCTGTCATCATATACATCACAAAATTTTGCGCCAAATGCGGTACATACGACTATGTCGACACAGCGATTTCCATCCGCGAAGGCTTAGTGTAGATAGAATAGCATCATGATTTAGATAGAATAGCATCATGATTTGCGACATTTCATTCTGGCCGCCCTTTTGCAATGCAAGTCTGGCGGCATCCCTAAATGCTAATCAACGAACCACACTTCTCTACTCTTGTGTCGCCGATGGTTTCCATGGTCACTCACTTCTGACCCGATGGCATAATTTTGTCGACTGCCATACCATGCCTTAGCGGCCTCTCAATACCCGGCGCGCGACTAGATAACTCGACTATACCCCGCTCGAAGTTGGTTACAGCGTAGGCTCGGACAAAACTTATACGCTAACTTAGTCAACCTTGTTGACGCAGAGTACGCCATTACCTACGGGAGGGCAGGTGCGAAAAGGCTCCACTTAATCGTAAAGCTAGACTTCTGGTCCATGAAAGCAATGTTGGCATTGAAGTTTAACATTATCAAACTAAATGAAACTGACGTACTCACATATGATTTCTGACCCAATGCCACATTTAAACGCTTGGCTACGTCAAGCGCACTGGCGGGGACTGGACTGTTGCCTAACTGTGCGGCGTTAACCGCGGACAAAGAAGATGCTTACAGATAAGCGGAATTCACGCAGCAGTGCCAATGTGCGAACGTTACTATAGGGATTGGCTCCCCTTTCGGGGCCAATCTTATGACTCAGTAGAGCTTTCAAGACATGCCGGCCGCGATAGTTCGGCTCGGAGTGAAAGCCTAGTCTTGTAAAACGATTTCTCACTTCTCACTAACTGCGAGAGCACGCAATCTGACTACAACATGGTCCAAGTTGGCGCAAGTACCGACCGAAGGTGGTCACATTTGTTTCTCCGGTCAGCACAGGCCCCTCACTAACCGCCCACACAGCGGATGCACCGGCGACGAATCCAAATAGTGGGTAATTTTCGCAGGTTGGCGGCCATTAATTGGCGGTGTATGTCCACCGAACTCAAGTCGTGGGTTGCCACTAAACTCCTCGATCTGCCGAGTAGGGGGCAATTGATTCTATTTGATTTTCTATTGAGTTAAAAGAGTAAGGCGCAACACCTGGCATGTGGACACCGGCTCGTCGGGAGGGCGTGCACCTGGGTTCGGTGAAGTGATGGTCTGCTAAATATGTTGTCATCTTAGCAAATAATTTCGCACGATGGATGTTCGAAAAGTCTCCGCTGCGTCGGTTTCACGTGACCCAAGATCAACGGTCACGTGAGAATATGAGTTACGTCGTCGACACAGTAAATCTTTCGATTGAACCCGCTGTAGTCCCGATTGTGAGGGCGACGACCTGTCCGTACTCCCTCAGTTTCTAGGCAAACTACAGGCAAAACTTGACTCGATGCGAGCGCGATCGGTACGAAGGATCCCGTGCGGTACAGCTTCGGCCGTCTAGAGGGTAAAGCGGCAGCGCTCCGTCAGGATGACTGTCCGTTTTGGCGACCGGCTGTCTGAGCTGGACCGTCGCAAAGACTGGCGGCTACGGATGGGACGACATGCGAAAAAAGGCTATATTCGAAGGGCGGTCCACCAATCACTGCGAGACAAATTGAGCAATATCGAGGAGAAACGCGCATAGACGAATACTGCTTGCGAGAAAAAAAATCTGCGGATCGTCTGGAAGAGTTCAAGCGTAATCGCTGCGGTCGACGTCAAGGAGGCTCTTCTAGACGACAACGGAAGGGAATCGCCAAAGTGAAAAAGCCGCTTACTTGGGCGCACACAACTTGTTCCGAAGGACGAATGGGCGGCATTTAGGGAATTGGAAGTTTAACGGGCCCCCATTCACCGTAGCACCCCAGGTAGATGATATTTGTTATGCTAATACATTGATTGATACTGGATGCAGCACTTATGTCCTGGTCTGAAAATTAGTGTCGTCAACTCCAATGGACTCTATAGAGGCTTTCCAATTTATAGGGAGGGAGTCTACGGTTCTGTCCTCCATCCCCGCTTACATCAAACAGCAGGTTATGAGCCCTGATGGGCCGGATGTGGCAGACCGTCTGAAGGGGTGTATTATCACTACATCAAGCACGACAACTATTATGAAATTCGATGGAAAAAATTATCGAAAATGTGCACTATAGACGAAGGCACTATTTGCGTAGAAGAACCTATGGAATATCACAGCACACTAATCAAAACCACTTACCCCTTGGTGACCCTATGCAGTTAGACTCCGCACGCCTGGAACGACACATCTCACAAGCAGAAAAGAATCGACGTCGGGCGGAAGGCTTGTGTTTATACAATGGTAATCCAGGGCATTTTGTTAGAGAATGTCCGGAGAACGAGTGCAACTCTCGAGAAGATCGAACAGGTCGCGAAATAAATGTTATACTGGCTGTTTGGATCTGTACATGGAACATGTAACATGTTCATTTCATTTTTGGTTTATGAGTTACTTCCCAGCCAAACTCCCTTGTGAATCCCATACAAGCAAAAATAGTCAGGTCAAGAGCGAGGAGATTCGTTTATAGATCAGAAACCCTTAGCCTATGCACCTGTGATTCTACGTTTGAGCAATATCAGCAATTATTTAGATGGTACGCAAACGCGCATTTGTTTATGCTCATCGAAGCTCAAAAAAAATACTATTTGGGTAACGCCGCCTGACAATACCTTGACAGTCCGTCATATTCTGCGTATTGCAGCCAATAATCTTTCTTCGATCTTTAAGCCTGGTCAGGATCTTCGTCAGATGGTAGCGGACCAGTCGAATTCGTCGACTTTCACGTTCGACTTCTCTGGGATCAATGTGAGTTTTCCTATGCCCTGTTGAATGGCGATGGCAGTTGCTAATGTAAGAGTATTGTAGTGGTCTAAGGATGATCCGGTATCTATAGTTAACGCGTATCGAGAGGCTCTGAAGAGGCAAGAGCAGCAGAAAAAACGGAGACTGCTTGAAAATCAAATTGCTACGAACGGCTACAGGTACTACACTTCGCAATTTTCTACTATAAAAGCATACACGACTAATCCAAAGCGTACGATATTCCAGGGACCTAGGTTCTGTTGAATCCTCAGCAACCATCTCGCCGACTATCCCGAGTGCGACGGGAAGTAACCGAGACCAAAGTAATACTGCTAATGGTGACTCCTACCCGCAGAGCCATTTTGTCAACGGTGGCCAGGAAATCGATGTTTCCCAGCCGCCGAGTAATACGGACTCGCAAGTCTCGGAGGTATCTTGAAATAACTCATTTGCAGCTAAATGGCTCTTAAAACGAAGGATCTAACGGGGTATAGAAACGCAAACGGCCGTCGTCAGCATCGCCAGAAGAGCGACGTAGTGGCATCACATCTGCCCTGGAGGCACTGTGGAATTCACGACGCGTGGCATCTAAGCTCTCTGGGCTACGGAGAAATCGGCGTAATATTCGCAAGTATGCTCCTCCTCCCTATTTCGCGCAATTACGGCGGCCTGGTGATAAAATTAATTCCGCCGCCATCGGTGCTGCCACAGATATAGGCGACAATGATCAAGATAGCTCAAGCCAATCGTCAACAGCTTCAGTGACTATTCCCGGGGGAGTAACTGGGCAAGCAACATCGGATAACGGTTCCTTGCCTTCTAGTTCGACGGCCGGCTTCTCGAATATTCGTCTGTCGTCAAGCTCAGGACCTTTATATGTGGATAGCATTACTCAGACGGATACTGCTATATACGGGGCAACTAGTGATAGAAAAAGGCGGTTGGAGGTGTCGGACATCACACCGGAACGAAAAAAGAGACCGGGCTTCTTTTCGGCGATATTCGAAGACAGCGATGAAGAGCTTAGGGAAACTGAAGTGGAAGAGCCGCTTCTCAAGAAACGGCGACTATTTACCCATGATGGTGTTACATTAGCGAGCAGTCCCGTATTTTATAGAACTAGATTGGTAGCAGATGGTCCAGACTTAAGTATATCACCAAGGAAGTCCCGCGCGACTGAATCGGATATAGCGGGGCGCCGGTTAAAGCTGGAGCAAGAAGAAAGAGAGCAGCAACAGGAAGAAAGAGAAGAGCGTCTCAAGAGAGAACGAGAAGAGAAAGAGGCTGAGCTGGAACGACAACGGAAAGTACTAGAGGAAGAACGAAAGCGGCAGGAGGTCAAGCAGAAGGAGTTAGAAGAAAAAGAGAGACAATTGAAGGAGGAGCTTCTGAGGCGGGAACAGCAGCTAGCTAAATCGTCCACCGATAGTCCTGCTGTAGTGGGTGCTGGTGACAATTCCAAGAAGGCTGGCATGGCTACTGGTGCATTCAGTGTTCCAGCTCAACGTAGTGGTGTGCAAACGTCTGCTGACACAGTTAAGTTGGCAACGTCGTCATTCAATCTCGGTTTGCCAGCGTCGAACCTCAATGACAAGAAAGCTTCAGTCGCTCCTTCGTTGCCCACATTTTCACTGTCATCTAACGTCGGAGCAACTGCCGCATCCACACATACGACGACAGCTGAAACTAAATCTGATCAGCAAACATCAGCATCGTCCTCTGGTCCTGCGTTCCAGTTTGGTTTGAAATCATCAACAGATACAATTAATGTGCCATTTCCGGCTTCATCAGGGTTACCATTTGCGTCGGGATCGTCTGCCCCATTTGCATCTACTTCAGTGTCAGTCCCACCTACTACTGCAACTTCAGACACCGCAGCTGCTGCTCCATCGACAAGTTTCTCGTTCAGTGTCACCCCAGGGCCGTCCACCACACCGACGTTTTCGTTCTCTCCTAAACCAGCCGAGTCCACGACAGCTGGCTCGACCTCGGCATCTGAAACTGCAAGCACACCCGCCTTAGCATTCTCCTTTGGCAAAGCAAATAGTCCGTTAAGTGCATCGACGACATCTTCTGCATCTACCGCCGCCTCTCTGCCTGCGTTTGCCACTAGCAGCAATGCGGCATCCACATCCGCTTCTTTCGGCCAGTCCGTCTCGTCTGCTGGTGCAACTCAAGCGGCGACTGCTCCATCATTTTCCTTCGGAGCATCCACGACGTCTTCTGCCCCACCTCTATTTGGTGATTTTGGTGCAGCTTCATCCTCTACTAGTACAACTGGTGTAAGCAGTGCGCCATCATTTTCGTTTACGGCTGGACCTACCAACACTGCAATGCAAATAAAGGGTTCTGGCGGTACCTCAGCGTCCGCTCCTGCATTCGGATCTACTACAGCTCCTAGTACTCCCGCACAGCCATCGACTCCTTTGTTCAACTTTGCATCTAGTACAGCAAATCCAGCTGCCGTGTTTGGGTTTGGAAATACTTCTGCCGAAGCTTCCCCTGCACCTGCGGCAGCGAACGGTTTGACTTCATCGACGCCTAATATGTTTGCTTCGCCAGCTCCTGGAGGAACGCCCCCTCCAGGTAGGAAACTGGCACCTATGAGAGGAAGGTTAAGGCGGCGGTAAGACAAATGGTGATAGTTTTGCATAGAATTCATATTTTGTACAATACGTGTACGGATATTTGTGTACCTTTATTGACGTCATATATGAAATGGGAAGCGTGTAGACTTCAAGTTATGACGCTATGTGTACTTTAGGCGTTGGAGAGTTTGATATATGGCGATTTGTGATTATCAAAACGTTATCCCAAGTAAACATTCCCTTTCCAATCCAGCCCCCTCATTCGTTGTCATCTCCGGAGCTGTCGTCTGACCAACCAAATTGGTATTCCGCGCTCAAATTATCCAATTCGTCTTTCAGCTCTTCTCTATCGTCACCGCGAATGTAACGAGAGATGAAGTATTTCATATCCGCCAGCTGATATTTTGTAATCGAGGTGGTATACAACGAAGAATACAAAGGTCCTGCCTCGGGCAGATAGGGTGGGTATGAAGGCGGTGTCGGATAGCTCAGAGAAATTAGTCGCCTTAGATAAATCCACAGTCAGTATTTCGTGAACGACCAACGCTAGATAAATCGCATACCTATCTACATATCCGCCTTCACTTTCCACATCCATAGGCTTGGCATGCTCCTCCCAAACCTGTTCCATGCTCCCGTTGCGGCCGCCTGGCAAGTCTCGCACGACGCCGAATTTTGAAAAGACATGACTCACTCGTGACTTTGCAGCTTTTAATTGTGAGAGCCTATTTTGGTGTCCATTGTTTATGCCATTCGTTCCTCCTAATTGCAAATTTGCGTGTCCAACCGCCAGCTCTATGCCACCTATAATTTTCCGCGATCCGAGAGACGTGATCTCAGCGGCTAATGTGTCCATAGATACTCTGGAATCAGAATTCCTTAGCCTTGTCGGCAGGGTTATGGATTCAAACGCCGCATTTAGCAAGCCAGTAGTGTGCCATAAACTGCTAGCATCAAACCCGACATCTGCAGAGAAGAAGTTAAATAGTGAAGTGGTATCTGGCTCGAGACATAGAGGGATGTAAGCCGTGGACAGTGGGGCTAAAGCAGTTACAGTTCGTATCCTGGAGTATTGATCTACCTACCATCATTGTTAGGAACATCTTAGTAGCCTTTGAGCTAAACCTAGCAGAACATACCCGGTCCAAAGTACCATTCTGTTCCAGACCCCATAATAGAACTGTGCTTTTGGGAATATATTCATCGCGCAATTCGATCAATGCTTCTGCTGTAAAACCACCCCAAGCGGAATCAATGTCTGTAATAATGTTTACACCGGCTAGTAAGTCGCACTCTTCCAGAATTGGTCTAAAATGTGTCTCCAGCGAAAGCTCCCCTGCATTGTCCGCGTTATTGGGGTCACGGAACTCATTAACCCCGACATCGTAGCCCTTGAATTCTCTCAACTTCCCTGTTGATCCAGCCTGTAGATAGCCACTGCCCCTTGCACGCCCTCTAGGTGCATCGACAGGATGGTATTCCCAACTGGAAAGCTGTAATAGAGATCGCGGGTGGTGAAAGATATTGCAATAGTCCGACCAGTACAGTGTATTAGAACGATCTAGCTTTGCAACACGTTCTGCATTCTATATAGAACAGATTAGGAGGCCACTTCCAAAACTACATCGAGATGTTCGGTTACCTCATCCAACGACCGTATGTAAGCGCTCTTTGGGACTCGCGGTTCTTCAATTCGGACAACATTTCTACCATCGTTAGGTAACAGTGAGTTATAGACCTGGAGACACATACCCGGCTGTTAAACTTTCCTCACCATTTTCGTATAGGGAGTTATATTTCGTCAATGACCCGTATCCGCCTGGAAATATGTGGATGAGATCTCTTAACCTACCGCGCACAATTTCTTTGAATTGATACCTTTCAAATCCCAGAGTAAGCACCGAGGAGTAAAAGTTTCAGTGCTTCTATCTACTGCAAGGCCGCTTCGAAACGTTCTATTATGGTCGACCGGACTTATCTTGTCATCGTAAGTAAAATAGCTTTCCTGAGCATTGAAAAAGTGGGTAGAAAGATGATTTGCTGCTGCCGAGAACGAAAGATGAAGAATTTCCCTCATTTTTGGCTGAACTCGGATAACTGCAAAGTGCCAGACGGGATCGAGAAACCTGCTATATCCACTACAAAAATCATTACAGAATCGGTAATGGTCCTCGTGCTGTATGGAGAAGACCATTCATGGATGAATACTTGGACCTAGCATAGGTTAATCCGGGTAAAATTCATTAATTTCCTAACCCTATGAGGTTGATGAGGTTGAAGGAAAACCGCGCGTCGGGGATGTATATCTATGTTGCCGACAGGCGTTAACCAATTAATTGGCTTGCAATATGTTGGTACGAACATGGAATATGGGATACCAGTAGTCGTAATTAACATTGCCCGGCCTATCACAGTTCCTGGTTGAGGAAGAGGAATTCCACATGCTTCAATGACAAAAAGTATTATACAAATGGGTGTTCATTCTAATAAACCTCATAATCCATGACTCCACTTCTCAATGCAGTTGCCGCTACAAAAGTCGCGACGAATTACAAACCTCTCGATGCCGAAAACGCCGTTCCACCATTCATATGCGAATGCCATTTCTTTCACCATAAACCTTCCACATTGTCCACACGTGTTCTTATATGAGTTCATCTTAGTAGCAAGATTAACCAGCCGCAAAATATTGTCCGGTAAATTCCATTTGTTGATTTCCTTCTCGGTGGCTCTGTATCGTGACAAAATGCGCAAGCAGAACTCTGATAGTCGCGCAGCAGATGAATTGAATTCGATCTCTGGTGATGATGCAAAGGCCAGATACATCATTGCACCAGATTTTGAATCTCGTAGGGTAGCGTTATCTGGTAGTAAGCAAAATGGGTTCGGGTGTACGGTAAGTACATGCAGCTGCTTTAGCTGTAAAATCTGTGCGGGTAGGTACTGCAACTCGTTACCAC
>JANJPG010000366.1:0-11049 GCA_030407185.1 Lipomyces yarrowii
ACTAGAAGACCGGCCTTTATTTCTAAAAATCACAAGAGGCGCATTCTGCTTGCAAAAAGATAGTGGGTTGATTGGGAACAGTTGCTTCCTCGAACCGGTGGATTCCATCAAGGTTGGCCACTGCCAAGCCGTCGCAGGTGCGCGCAATCTACGATCCGGGTAACTATTTCAATGAATTATTAAGGTTTAGAGCGTTTGCATGTGCTTTCAACAAATTTCAGGGCCCGGGATAATGTGCAGAATGATTTGTTAAACTGTCTGTAAGGTGGTCAAAGTAGTCCGTTGGTAAGATAATATTAAATCGCATCACTTTGACCATTGCGAGCAAATGAGATGCGATACCAATTAATTGCATGATTGCAGGTGGCAACGATGCAAGGCACGCTACTCCCACCTGAACGGCGCAAGTTCATCGGTCGGGAAATCGGGCTCACCTGTGGCTGTTGGGAAGACATCTTTCTTAATTTTTGGGCTAGACTGGCAGCAACTAAGAAGCTGGCCGTTGTTTTACTTGTTTTCTGTAAATTAGCGCTTTTGCTGATTATAAATACCCGCGCGTCTCCGCCACTGCATCGTGTCGCCCCGTTCTTGTTGTCCCGTTACTTCCCTGGACCCGGGCGTGCGGACGTTCATGACGGATCTACCGGCAGTTGGATGCTTGCAGTGACGGATGAGGAACTTGGTGGATGACCTTCATCACAGGACTGCCAAGGATTTGTGGCAGTTCCTACGATCTGGTTATTCTGCCAAAAGTTCGAATGGAACCACCGTTTCCAGCGGCGCCTTCTTAACAAGGCGAGGGAGTATCCCTGGTGCCATGTTGTGCTGGTCAGCGAGGCGCACAAAAGCATGACCTGCGGACGATGTGGGCGGCTGAACAATGTTGGTGGGAGCAAATTTTTCAGATGCTCTGCACTGCGGGTTTGACTGCGACCGCGATATCAAAGGGGCGAGGAAAGTCCTGTTGAGATCCTGAACGGGTGTGCAGTGTTACGAAAGTGCGTCCCTGTCGAAGGTACAGATATTGTTGCCAATAGCTGCTAACGGTAATTTCATCGTAGATAGCGGAGTCCCGCAACGCTGAGGCTGCCAACAGCAAGGGCGAAGTTATGTTGCTACGATTTAAATGTATAATAGTAAATGGTTAAGACAAATTGGTAGGGTTGGTATTCGACCATGTAGAATTTTTGGTGTAACTTTATAAGGAAGTCCACGTTGCGAGGAGGTGAAAGCGCGGGGCCGAAATAGACGCGGAATTCATAGAGGTTGACGAGCGAGGCGGTAGTCAACAAATTGAATGCGTTAGACCAGTTATCCTATTTCGACTCTCTCCGGTACACTGCAAGTACGTCGTGGAGGCCAACAAACAATGGAATGGCGACCTTTAAAACAAACATCCCTATGAAACGGTCGTGTGTAGCGGCAGAGTTTTCGACGACTAAGTGACTTCCATTATTCGCTGACTCACGCCAGGAGCGGCTGTAACAGAAAGTCTCTGACCAAACATCAGGGTGTTGGCGGTCAGAATATTGTGCTATAAGGGTAGCTATCATTGTTATCATACGCATCTCAATAATGAGCATGAACGGGCAGAGTTACGATTGTTCCCCCGCCGCATTGCCGTATCAGCCGCATTACTATATAGGGGCCCCACACAATTTCCTGAAGAGTGATTGCTCCGCTTATTGATCCGCGTGCGCGAGCGAGTAGTTATTGATTCCTTTACAGCTGGACTTGATCCCGGGGGTTTGACAGAACAGACCAAGCCACAAAGGCTGGCGCGACGGTTCACCTTTGCGGGCAAAAGGGTTTTGCCAAAAATGGCTTACGAGGAATCACTTGATTTCTCAACAGAATCGTTCCTTGACTCGGTCCTTTCTGAATTCGACAAGATAGGTCGGTCAGACCTGACGGCCAGTACAGCAGGTCCAACCGTACCAGGTTTACATGACCAGGTAGATTCGGGATCGGTGCCGTCTAATGAACACACGGGTGCGAATCAGGAACGGCAAAGCGGCGAAGCCGATGATTTTGAGTTGATTGATTTGATTGATGCACACATGACCGAATATGGACAGTATGAAGACGACTACAGCGGGAGCCCCGGTGATGAAGCAGAGTCGCCATTGAATGGGTCTATGTTTGAGGATATTTCTCCCGGACAGAGTGAGCCGCATCTTGGAGTGGACTTTGGCGCAAATGTGCGATTGGCCAAGGAAGAAGACGTGATCACGAGAGAAGATGAGGAACCAGAGCAGCCCGGGCACGAACAGGGTAGCGAGCCGGAGTTGTCTACACCTCAGGCAACGGCAACCGGGGCCGTGGTAGCTGGGATAAAAAATGAGGAGTTCAGTGACACTGACAGTCCCCTCGAAGATGAGCCTTCTGCAAAGCAGGCTTGGTCCAAAAATATCGACGCTGAGAATGAAGGAGATCAGGATTTAGAATGTACAAAGAAAGCGCTTGTGCCAGCTCCTTGTTTTGATGACGTTCTCCGAGTACAGGAGAGTCCAGAACTAGCAATTGGAAAAACGGCGACAAATGATGCCGCAGTTAAAGATGAGACGACAGTGGATAAGAAAGAACCGACTCAAGATGTCGAGGAGCCAGTAAACTTTCTGGATTCAACGGAGGAGGAGTCTGTAATTGCAGACATGGTTGATGAGACAGATAGAGGTGTTCCGGACGAGTTGGACTACAAAAGAGGTAGGAAAGAGGATCCGTCAGAGCCAGTCGTTCCTACATCAAGTTCTGCGACCGAGAGCAACGAGGATGACGTCGTTTACGGGCGGTGGCACGTTTGGTCGCAATATTGCGACGGCGACAAACAGACTGGAGTTAATTCTCAAGGCGAATAAACATTTCGTTCGATCGACAGGTGAGCGGGCGAAGAAACTTTGGATGCGGTCCTCTTGAGGGAAGATCTGGCCGTTGTTGAGGGAAATATTGTCTGGGTATGTTAGTTGTATGCTGCGAAAATGAGAATGAATGCTAATGGAGTTGCCAGAATTTACGAAGACGCAAATGAGTTTGGAGAGGTGCAGCAACTGATTGCGGAGTTTTGTCTAATACGTACAGCTTTTTCTTTTGGGACACGTCATGATATTATTGAATGAACGACACGTAGGAGTAACGGGGATAATTTTCGTATATAGTGCAATGCTTAACTAGTATATGGTTTCACATGCAAATCAACACATGCGCACCGGCAAACCGAATATAATGCGGTGCAACTTCTTTGTCGTTTTCGCCCTTGGTGCGGGGTAAATAGTATTGTCTGCCTTACTGCCTTACTGCCTTATCCTTGTAGCATGATCACGTGTGTGTGCAGACCATGACGGGGGCGGAATAGAACGGAGAAACACGGAGAAAGCCGCGGAATAGGTACTGATTATCTGAGCGTCGCTCGTTCGTATTCGCACAAAAACGCGGAAACCGCCGCCGTCAATGTCCGTGCTCGTATCAGGCGTCGCTTAATTTTGAAATTGGCGCGCAGCAGCCAGCACGTGCTTTAGTGTGCCTTCTGCGGGGATCGGCAATGGCTGGGGATGGCCAAAGCGAGAGAAGTGTGGGGATTGCCAACGCAGTTTCGTTTGGTTATATACTTGCAAGAGTTGCTGCCATATTGCTGTGTTCTATATTGGGTGGCGGCCGAAGCTCGCGTTGCTGCGAGGAGCGAGCGAGTTGCACGATGTGCCAGCCTGGTTCGGCGTAGCAGCGTAGCAGTTCGCAGCAGCCCTGGGCGTCGCACAATTGCATCGGAAAGCTGTGCCGCGTGGTTGCCAACGCAGTCAAATCGCCAGTCACGAGCAGGCGCCAGGCTGAGACACGATGCTGCGGCGCGAAACGAGAGGACGTCAGTGCAGTTAATATACCCGCCGACCGTGCATTAGCGTGCGTCGCTGCACACACAATCGCATGCACGCGTACATAACCGCGGAGCTTATTTGTGGGCTAGCCAGGCACGCTAGTCCCCTGGTGCAAACTTTGGTGGAATTATAATCAGCAAGCGGGTTCCTGTGACCTTTTGAAAGCAAAAGGGCTGCGTTCTCCGCTGGGCAATCGTGAGAGCGCAGCAGCAGCGCGAGTTTAGACGTAGATCCCGGGGTTTTCGCGCGCAGAACAAAACCTGCGGCGACGACGACGACGACGATAGACGTCGATTACATAGCCACTCACCGCTACTTATCCAAAACGTCCCCGCCAGCTGGCCCGTCTTTCTTTCTCTTCCTTTCTCTCTTCCCCCTTCGGTTTCCTAGAGTTCTCAACTTATCGCTGCCACCAGTCTTGCCAACCAACATGGCATTCAACCGCCTGGCCACCGGGCCGTCCACAATCTCATTACAGGCTTCCGATATCGACTCCGTCTTCCCTAATTTCCGCTCCTCGTCTTCTTACTCCCGTTCCCAAGTCTACCCGTCCGCGGCCCCTTCGACATCATCTTCGCGATCACCAAGTTCGCCGCAAGTCGACAACACCGCTCAATTCTTCCACCACCCGACCCCTGGCGTAGACATGGCAGCGGCCGCGGCCGCATCTTCAGAATCCGAATACAGAACCGCAACTGGTGTTCATCCCAATCAGCCCTCCAGCTTGCCGCGCCTTCACATCCCCAACACCGGCGACAGTGTCTTCAAGGCCTCTACGTCAATGATCTACGGTGACTATCTGGCCGAATACGCCTTTGGTGCCTCGTTCGAGCTTGATTCGGCCGACACGTATTGTTCGGTACTCACACCACCCGGTCAGTTCGGAAATCATCCCCTCACTCTTAATCGCTAACGAGTTATCTACAGACTACGGTTTCAGGTCACCGGGATCCGCAGGCGCCGGGATCCAGAGTGCGGCGATCGAAAAAGATTCGTTCGTGGAGTCGTACTTCGCCGCGGCATCGAAAAGATACCAAACCTATCCCCTGTCGAGCTCAAACGGATCTGTCGAGCAACAGCCGAAAATGACAGACAGAATGGATATTGACAATTTTTCAACTTCAGACATGACGCTATCCGGATCAACCCAGCAAACAACTTCCGGCTCGCCCAAGTCCGCACTGAAGGAGTCCAAAAACACGACAAATCTTGCATCAACCACAACAACAACAGCAACTAACAGGCAACAGCAACAATCTAACCGCAGCCTAGTATCGCCATGCTTGACCTCCGCCACCGCCGCTGCAGCTGAAGAAATCGCCGCGTCGACAAAACGTGTGCGCCGTCGCAAAAATTCGATATCTGAAAAAGCTGCCATGATAAATCCTGATATCCGGCCGCCCCTTAACACGATCGGATCTCGCAAGCCTCTGGTACTTCCTGAACTTCCGCCTGGGAAGACGAAAGAGGACCTGGACCCCGAGGAATTGGCCAAGTACAAGCATGTTCATCGCCTGCTCCGAAATCGAGTTGCAGCGCTGGCGTCTCGGGAGAAGAAAAGGCTATATATCGAACATCTCGAAGACAAAGTCGAGAAGCTCGAAAAGGATAAGGAAGAGCTAGAGAAAGCCCACGAGGATATGAAGAAGTATATTAGCACTCTCGAACAAAGTGTCAGCTCTGAGTCTGTGTTTTGGGCTCGCCAAGAGTGCCTGGTCGACGGTGTGTCGTCAAACGTGATTGGCAACGAAGGCGAGCGACCTACTTCGATTAAACCCACGGCAATCAAGATCAAGAAAAGTTCGAGCGACGAAATGATTGCTGATCATATGCCCATGCATCAGACTGTTTTGTTTGACGGACTGTTTATGAGTGAGCGACAGGAGTTTGGTTATGCAGCGTGTCTTACGCAGCAAGACTTTGAACAATTGGCTTTGTCGGCTGGGATTGCGTTTTTGGTCAGTCTTGCCCTATATATTCATACTTTATGCCAATGCGTACTGACGTAAGAGCCAGCTCTTGTACCTGACTGTCGCCGTCACATACCCATCGGTGGCAGATTTGACTTTGCGCTCGCCGTTCTTGGCTCCGAGGTCGCACGCTCTCCCGAACTTGTCTGCACTTTCTCGCCAAATACACAAGGTCCTTTCCGATGACAAGCGACAATTAGGGTACATTTATTTGAAGCCGGAGCACTCCAAGACACCTGGTCATCGTCCGTCTAAAGAAGTGTGGCTCGTCACGAAGTCTGAGGTCTTAGCTGAAGTCCAGACTGGCAGTACCCTTCGTATTATTGCCCCAGTTCATCATGGGCGTCGGTCGGACACGTCAGCTCCTCTTGGCGCCCCGCCCTCACCAGTGCAAGAGTACGATGACAATATCGCATCAAGCGAAAACGTACTCGAAGAAGTTGAACTAGTTGTGAAGAAGCGTCAATTATTGAAATCCGGGTTGTTCGATTTAGGCTGTCAATACAACTAACCCACTTGCAAGTATGCAGAACGATTGGTTTTTCCTTTTTTTTTGGGCTGATGCGTTAAGGATCAGTTGCTTTGTTATATGGTACACACTCTCGACGTGCTGATATGTAAGCTTGTTGTTCGTGCTATCTATGACTTTCAATGCGATACCGCTCCGCGCGGCTGCAGAGTATGGCCTCGGTCGTGACTAATCATTGTCACTCCCACAAGTCTGGTTATATCGTTCTTTTTTAATTTGGTTGTCAGAGATCCTGAAGTGATGTGGTTTGGCCTAGTTGAGGGGTCTAGTCTTGTTTGTCGTCGTGGTCATAGTTTGGTGATGGTGACGAAGTTTTTTTATGTTTACAAAATTTTTTGGACCAAAAAAAAAATCGCCATATTTTGGTTAGGCCATGATGTAACTTTTCATTTTTTTTTTTCGAAAATTACGTAAATTCTTTGATTATATTAATTATTATTGACGGCAAAATTATTGTTGTTTACGTTTTTGAATGCGAATTGATGTCAGTTAATTAAATAAAAAGGCAAGACAAGCCGGAGCATTTAACAGACTTTGAAGTTTGCAGACGATGTAGTTTGTTGTGGGCGACGCTTGATGACGTTTTCCTGCAGGTCCAAGAAAAGTAGAGCTAAACGCTTTATCGAAAAGTTATCTATTGCCGCTTTCGCTGCGGCGTTCTTGGTACGAGTAACTAAGCCCGGCCCGGTGGTTTAAAATTAAAAATCAATAATTTAGGGGAATATAATTTATTAGCTTGGTAAAATGACACATGGACCCCGACTAAAGGTAACATAAGTTTATATCATACCACTTTTTCAGCAAGGCCGATGGTTAATTTGAGGCATGCACGTTATGATGGCCAATTTAGAAATGCATCTGTCTTTTTGGCAAAGTACATGCTCCGATTGGCAACAATAAATTAAATACTGTGCACAAGGCGTGTGACAAACCGACTTGCCAGCACTATAAACGCGAGACTCTATTTTTTGACAGTGACCACGTGCGGGACAGGCGCTGCAAATCCTTAGTGACGTTGCTGCGGTCGGCCGCGTGTGTCAATGCCATCAGTGATAATCTTGAAGATTTACTTTTTCATTCGGCGTTAAGCGAATGCAACACGCGATCAACAATAAATGTACGCATAACTGCTTGACTGGGTGCGTCCTATAGAAGCGGCATAGGATCCGGTTTGGTTGATCGACTGCTTTATACACTTTAAGATTTGGCAACATGGCAGAACTATTCAAACCCGCCCCTGAACCTCGTACGGAGCTCGGCCGCTATCGCATCCTGTCGTCAACCGCGGGCATTCGCGTGTCGCCCCTGCAGCTCGGCGCAATGTCCATCGGCACGGCCTGGTCCGGATTTATGGGCACGATGGACAAACCGACAGCTTTCAAGCTGCTGGATGCCTTCTTCGATGCCGGTGGAAACTTTATCGACACGGCCAACAACTATCAAGACGAGGAATCAGAGACCTGGCTCGGCGACTGGATGGCGGAGCGCAAGAACCGGGACCAGATCGTTATTGCCACCAAATTCACGACCGATTACAAGTCCTACAGCCTGGGAAAGGGAAAGACGCCGAATTCGTGCGGCAACGACAGGCGAAGCCTGCACATGAGCGTTCGTGACTCAATGAAAAAGCTGCGCACGGATTGGATCGATATTCTTTACCTGCACTGGTGGGACCACACCACGTCAATAAAAGAGATAATGGACAGCCTACACATACTCGTCGAGCAAGGAAAAGTCCTTTATCTAGGCATCTCGGATACGCCGGCGTGGATCGTGAGTGCGGCAAACACTTATGCTCTTGAGAATGGTAAAACGCCGTTCAGTATTTACCAGGGCCGATGGAATGTCATGCTGCGCGATTTTGAACGTGACATTATCCCGATGGCGCGTCATTTCGGAATGGCTCTTGCGCCATGGGACGTGCTCGGTGGAGGCAAATTCCAAAGCAAGAAGGCGATCGAAGAACGCAAAAAGAAAGGCGAAGGACTTCGCAGCCTGATATCGGAAGGTCAAACCGAAGAGGACGTGAAGATGAGCGAAGCACTTGCCAAAGTTGCGTCGGAACACGGTCTTGAATCCGTAACGACGATCGCACTCGCGTATGTCCTTGCCAAAGCTCCAAACGTGTTTCCTATCGTGGGTGGAAGGAAAGTCGAGCATCTTCATGATAACATCAAGGCGTTGACGATCAAGTTAACGAACGACCAAATCAAGTACTTGGAGAGCGTCAAACCTTTGCATCTGGGATTTCCGAACGATTTTATTGGCGAGGATCCGAGGTTAACAGGCCAGTCGCCTCCTTTAGTTGCAGCATGTGCTCCTGTGCAATTCGTAAAAGCGCCAACTCCGATCGGATATGAGTAGCGAGCGTCATTCGTTGGCCAAGATTTGGGAAAACTGCCAGGCTATTTTGCAAATTGAAACGAGAGCAAGTGACTGATAGCGTGCAGAAGTAATTGTTGTTAAAATATAACCAAATATGCGTCCTATAACTTACTGTTTCATTCAAATTTGTGGCATCGACTAAACTTTCATATGGCCGGTTTGACTTATCGCATCTGCATCGGCCGAACCGCCAATGGGCGCTGAATTAACCAGAACAACACACTTTCCACTAAGTTAACTTAAACCTTCAATTTCTACGCCACACACAAAAATGTAGTGCAGTCTTGCGGTTCTTAGCAACAGGGCATATATTATCAGACTTGGTTGATCGTATCAAATGAATATCTCCGTTTTTTTATTGCATTACATGATAGCATAAGCAAAGAGAAACCTGAACACCCGAAACCCTTGCAACTCGATCAATCCAAAAAAATAATAAAATGCGGGAAGAGAAATGGCACAACAATATAATCCACAACAGGCCGATTTTTAAACCAGAATATCAGCCTATCAGTTTTGCGCAGTTGACACGTCAAGGACATGTCGTCGGCCACTTTACAGTTCCGTGCATTTTTTGCTGTCTCATGTTCTTCCGTCAGATCACACTCGTTGTAAGTCAACAGAACCACAATCTATAAACAACCCATTCATCAATAGATAGAAACAGAAAAAAAAAAGTCTTCAAATCTCCATGAAGGTGTTGGTTAGCCACATATCTGACAGACCGTCAACCTTGGCCATCATGGGGTCGATCTCCATGGCATTCGAGGTCACATCATTGAAAGCGTCATAGACTTCGGACAATGACTTTAGAGTGTTTGGCGAGTAGTCGAATGCCATAAAATGCAGGTCAATCGGACTGGGCGATGCTGCTGAGGACGAGTAAAGCGACGATGCGCTGGTCATTGATGACGGCGATATTGGTTCCGGTTGATTGTGACCTTGGATAATTGTGGCCGGATTGATAAAGTCTGTAGCACCTGGGTCAGGATCATAAGCGCCAGCAATGTTTGCCCCGACGGATAGAAATGGAACCGCAGTCCAATTCTGGGAGGCGGAGAAGGATGGCTGCGCCACTGTTGTGTCGACCTTCAAATCAGGTAGGTTTTCCTGTTCAACAGATGATTCCGTAGATCTATCCTCCCTAACGACTAAATTAGCAATTAAAACTTCCGTAGCGACCCAAGTATCGACATACATTTTGTCATCGTTCGTGGCAACACTCTCACTATCATGATCATGTTCTTGCTCATGCTCCGTGTCATGTTCACAGCAGTCGTCATGGTCATTAATTATAGCAAATCTCTCGCGTTCTTCTTTCTGTAACTCGATGACCTCGCTCGTGAGTTCTTCGAGGGCTCTGTTTATCGAGACGTGACCAGATTTGGACAACAAACAACTGATATCGTCGCCTTTATCGACCCGGCGGATGAGTTCAGCCATGCCGTTCTGAAGGATCTCGATTCTGTTCTCGAGAAGCTCGACATATCGAGAAGAATAGACTTTTTCCTTTGATTTCCTGCGTTCCGCAAAAGTGCAGATTTTGTCGTCCATGATGCACCTCGAGCAAGGCTTGCGGCCATCGCATTTGGACTTTTTACTTCTAGAGACCGAAATTAGATACAAATCATAATAATCGGAACTTTTTTGTAAATTCGAAACCTCACCTGCAAGAATCGCACGCCTTACCTACACGCTTGCGCGTGCTGTACTCAGGCTGGTCGGCAGCCGCCGTAGGGGGAGGGGGCGGTGCATGATGATGGTGAGAAGAATGGGCCGAGTACTTTGAATTTGCGCCTGTCATGCTGTATAAAGTGTGATCTGATAATGTACAATGGCTGGTTGTAGTCGACGCGCGGTTATATAAAAAAGATATGGTACAGTTGTATTATACACAAGAACTCGACGGCTAATCGCAATGGCAAAATCGGTATGCTGACTGGGATTTGGTTTGACTGAGTCCGGAAGACTGATAGTTATGATGTCAAGAGACCAGACTATAACAGACGACTGACGGGCTTGGACGTTGATGAAGGTTCACGATTAATGAGGATGACGCGCGTGAAGCTGAACAAGCACAGATATGACAATCTTCGACGCGGTCACACAAGCATGTTGTAACCATATACGGCGTGTAAGGCTGTTGAGGAAGAATTGGAAAGCAACCAGACTCTATAGAGATATGATATGGTGGTTGACCCAGGGAGGTGAGACTGTTTCCAATCGAAAACCAGACCAGAAGATCACGGAGGAGAAACGCCTAGCCAATGAAGCCTCTTCCGGAGTGGTGCGATTT
>JANJPG010000367.1:0-11097 GCA_030407185.1 Lipomyces yarrowii
TCTGCAACGTCCATGTCGTCGGATAGCAGAGCTTTTAGGCCGGCAGCGAGTGTCTAGATCCTACTTAGCACGAATTCATCCCCACATTTATGTGGCGCACACAACAGCTTACCGGGAAGATATCTTCAATGTCATCTGGTCTCTGCGGCTTCTTTCCTAGCAGCATCATATACATCATCTTGGGAAAGGGGACATTGATCGTACAGCCGTTATACACCGCCAACGCAACCGTCGAGCCAACGACTTCAAATCGATCCACACTATCTCGATATCCCTGCCGAAACCAGGCCCTTTGAGTCTCATTATCGATCGCGAACATGCCGAACTCGGGATCACAAATTTTGCAGCCGACATTTGCAAAGAGCTCGACTTGCACGCCGCCGTGATCGACCCCATCTTCCCCCGAGCCGTAAAATCTGACCTTGAGGGGTTTGTGGAGGGTATTTGAAATTATCCCAGTCCCCACGCCGGAGAGAACTGAGCCGAGTAGATCAGACCGGGACACGTCAAGAACGAAGTAGAGCTGGACGTATCGCTGGAGAGCGTATTGCATGGCCACATGCTGTGTCGCTGAGTTCACTAGCGATCGAATGCTGTTCGTCTGCCGATCCACACCGGTAGGAGTCGCCGAATGAGGAGTAGACGAAGTAGACTCCTCTGGCGGCACAATTCCATTTTCTAAAATGTTCGGTCGCAGATGGCGCGAGGACGAGGAAGGGTAGAATCGAGTAACCTGGTTGATAAGAGCCGGAATTGTCGTTGCCTCGCGATAGCGTGATATCATACTCTTTAATGACCGATGACGCAGTAATTCGACTCGTAATTTCAATGTCAGCACATACGACGAGTAATCGAGGATATGAAGGTACTTTTCACGGTCGCAAGTGTCAAAATCAGCAAAGTATGATTCATGTGTGAGCGCACCAACACCATCCATGGCCCCGACAGCTTCGACCTGAACAGGTGACATTTTCCATGCCGCTCTCCACAGCTCAATGCATTTTGCAACAATGCCGGTGCGGCGGACAAAAGTGACTTGTCCAGCTGGCCAATGTAGCTTGATATACGCTTTGGCCCAATGTACTAAAACGGCAACGATCTCATCAGAGTCTTGGTCGCCGATAGTTATGACAAACATGAGAAATACAGCATCATCAGCTGTTAGGATTTCGGTCAATTGGACAAACAACGCCCTGACTGATGCATTACTTGGAGAATACAGAGCGTGAAACGCCGCGCTTGCTGCCATTAACGTGGTGGTCGCGCGGGATGTAAACAGCACATGCCGTGCGTATCGGTAAATGATAGATGACGCGAACGCAGCGGCGCGGATAAGCTGCATGATCGATGACTCCTCAAACACGGTTGCAACTTTTTCCGGCGACTGCTCGACATCGTGTCGCCACGCCAAATGCCGCGCAAGCATCCCCTTGAGGCCGATCGTGAGCGCGCTGACAATCTCGGCATATTCAAATGTATCGGGGTCCGTATATATGTCGCATAGTAACCGAAACACAATCCGAAACATTTCCGGTCCGGTACCGACACAGGCAGTTAACTTCTCCGCGGATGAGAGGACGTTTACCAACGACAGAGTCACGAATTCGCGATTCTGTGTATCCCCGGATGCGCGCCGGAGTAGAAATAGATCGTCAACCGAATCTAAATTTTCCAAAGTTCTCCCGTATTGAACTGTGTCAATAACCAGGTCAACGAATAATCTCGCGTTGATACTGCCTAATCCGGGCAATCCTTGACCTTGAGAGCTGGCCTTATTGGCATCCAGTAGCATCTGGGTTGTTTCTAGCGACGTCCCCGTACCGGAATCTAAGCGATTATTCAGCTTGGCTATTCCGGGACATAGGGATTTCGCTCCATTTTTGGCTACCAATTTCCACGCGATCTCCCGCGCCGAGTGAACCGCCAACTTCCGACCGCCGCCCACCCAAGTTGCGAAAACGGATGATGAGGCGCAAAAGAGCGTTGTGCATTTGTCTTCACCAGACGTGCGACCGCAACCTTGGACTAGTTGGCGCGTATAAAGACTGACAAGCGTAAAGATTTGTTGTTTCCTCTGGTGTGTTGAAACGTCATCAAGATTCATGTACGTTGTACGCTCCTCGAATATGTGATTAATACTCATTATTCGACGCGTCCAATCGCTGTATGCTGTAACCGGCGCATGTATATTCTGTTGCTGATCAGATTCTAGTCTCGTTAGAATAATAAGTGAAGTTTGCTGTCACGCTCCATGCAGTATTGATATTGGACAGGTGACAGATCGCATCCTACATATATTAATTGGGTACACGTCTATAAACGATACATATTGGTGAATCGGTGACGAACTGAAGACTGGAGACTCATTGCGGAAGCTAAGCTCGAGGTGAACGACAGGGTCCCAAGGCTCCCAGTATTCGTGCAGTCATTCGAATGTGTGGGTTAGGGGAAACGTCGGTACATTTGGGGGTAAATAGCAGGGTGTCGACGAGTCACCCCGCATGTGCAACTTCGCTCTTTCTCAGTTTCTTTTAGACTCTTTTACCGAGATGATTAAATACACTTTATACATATGATGCGGTACCATTATCCGTAGACAAAAGAAAAAAAAGCGGTGCAGAAAGCAATGAACAAACCTGGCCGATGCAGATGGGAATCAGAGACTAAGGAACGTCCTCGACCCAAGCCGTTGTTGAACCGGAACTGTGGGAGGATTCTGGCGAGACATGGTCGTCTTCCTTCTGCAGCGAGACATGGTCTTCTTCCTTCTGCACTAAGGGCAGCTGATGGACATCCGCCATGCCCATCTCAATCTCCCTTGCTAATCTGTCGAGTCTGTCTGTGTCGCCTGTGGCTGCGAATGTCTTCCACAGCGGTCCGCCGTGCTCAAAAATTTCGTCCATTTCCTCTAGCGTGCGCCACTTCGTTTCGGGCAAGGCACACAGGACATGGATGAATGCGACGATGTTAAAGCCTCCAAAGAGAAAATACATACGCCAACTGATGGAGCGCATTAGCGGTGGAACTCCAAAGCCGAGCGCGAAATTGGCGACCCAATTTGATGCTGTGGCGAGAGCGACAGACTTGGCACGAACTCGGACTGGGGCAACTTCAGTGGGATATATCCAGCTTATCGGGGCCCAACTTATAGCAAACGTGCCAACTGCACAGTAGGAAAAGGCTAGTACAGCCCCACTCACGGCAGGATTATTGACGAGTATCCAGGTATATGGCTGGTTCGTCACGGGATTGGGTTGGCCGTACCGCATGAGCAAACCGCCTATGAGAAAAAACCAAAGGGCCATAAAGAGTGAACCGACCAGGAGGCTCGGTCGGCGGCCCCAACGGTCTGTCCACACCACACATGGGATAGTCATGATAAAATTGATGATGTAGTTAATTGACGCTAGGAGCCGAGCGTGTGCAATTCCTGCCGACTGGAGTAGATAGACCGTATAGTACATCATCACGTTCATGCCGGCCAGTTGACTCCATACCTGAACTGCCATTGACAGGAAAAGGCGCTTGCGTATCTTTTTCGAGAATAGCTCCCGATAGGTGTTGGGACCTCCTTCGCGCTCGGATCTGACTTGTTCTTCGATTTCCCTGTACTCAGCTAGGACGCGCGGATCGTTGGTATCTTTGTTGGACGTGCGCAGGAATGCCAAGACTCGTAACGCCTCGTCCCATCGGTCTACACTAGCAAGCCAGCGCGGTGAATAGGGAAACCAGAATAAGCCGATAAAAAGAATAACTGAAGGAGTACTTTGAACCGCCCAGGGTATGCGAAAGGAAGCTTCCGAATTGATAAAAGAACACCCGTACTGAATAAAGTACTGCACCATGATACCGGCGGTAATTGCAACAAATTGGAACGCAATTATGCGGCCCCGGATTTTCCTGGGCGCAATTTCAGACTGGTAGATAGGCACAAGTGCCGAAGTCAGGCCAATACAGAGACCCGAGATTGCTCGTCCGGCTATTAGCATCGGGATGCCGGTCGATGCGGACTGTAAGCTAGCGCCGATGCACCACAAAATTGTCCCGGCTTGGATGGAGAGCTTACGTGAATACCTATCGATGTGTCAGTGGTTGTGTAGCCGTTCGCAATTGGAATTAAAAGTACTCACCTGTCACCTACAAAACTAGACGACAGGGCACCAAAGACTGAACCAATGGCCATAGCACCGGTTATTATCCCCTGTGTTGTTCCCAGAGGGTTACCGTAGAACTTCTTATACTGTTCTGTACCGACGACACCGGAAACTGATGCAATGTCAAAACCGAACAAGGCGCCAGCGAGGGCCACGAATAGTGAAATCGAGTAGACGTTTAGAAAGCCTGCCATTTAGCATCGCTTTTTTCAATGGAGGTTGGTGTTGAACATTGAAAGCTCGTCCCCCGTAGTTAGTTATGAGTATGATCCACAATGATGTAGATAGATTTTTGGTGATTGATATTTGTGCTGAAGCCTGAAACTAGACCATGTTAGAGGTGATGGTATTTCACGCGAGCGCGGTCGCCTAGTCGAGTTGTCGATAGATAATTTTATCTGGCAAGTCTGGGGTCACCGATTGAATTCTTCACGCTCGACCTGATCGATTCTAGTCTTAATTAAAAAAAAGTAGTAGTCAAAACGAGTACGCTTAAATTATCAAAGATGCCGCGTGAGAAATCCGGGGTAGTAGTCAGTGGGCATCGCATCATGTATTAAAGTTTGAAGCATGGGTTGCTAAACTTAAAACGCAGACGCGTCTTGCGTGGACGGGTGCACGTGGGAACACACGCGGTTCTTTTGGTGCAATCGGTAAGGAGGTTTTATTACGAGACCCTCAGCATTGTCAACGTTTGGTACCTGGTCGTACCTCAGCAAAAAAGTCGCAAATAAACTTTTCGCTACGCTGAAAGTAGGCTGATAGTAAACTCTGTGGCTAAAATCCACTAAAGAAGGTTCCGGATAAGCCATATTGATTACCTAGATTATTTTCTTATAACTTATTGTATTATAAGTTGTTTAGACATACCTTTCCTATATAGCACAGTAAAATCTCGTTATAACTTATAACAAATCTCGTTATAACGAATATTAACGAACCCCGTTATAAAGCAAATTCGTTATCTATAACACACAAGGTCTGTTCGAATCAAAGCTTACAAAGTACAATTCTAGTTTTTATATAACGAACCGCGATATAGCAAACTGAAACTGATAACCTAATTAGTTCGCAATATCCTGGGTTTACTGTATTATTGTGTTTTACAATATTTAGTGTCTTTTTTTAGATTGTGTGTCTCGATTTAAGAGTGGAGGCATAGTGAAAGTTGTGTTTGGTTGCTGTGTTTGATGACTTTCAAAGAATTTGATCAAAACTTGACTAATTCCACAACGAAGTCTGCTGCAATCAACAACAAACCACAAGCTATCTAATCAACAAAAACCATGAAAGACAACAAAAGAAAAAAAGAAAAATATTGAAAATTGAAAAATTGAAAAATGGAAAAATTGAAAAATGGAAAAATGGAAAAATGGAAAAGGCAAAGACGGAAAAAAAAGATCAAAGAAAAATAGATAACGACATATGAACACATTAAAGATTGCAAATGGAATCAAAAGGATAAATATCCGATAGAGCCAACGGCGATCCAATTCTAACAGGCGTATTAACTATCTTTGCAGTCGACCCGCTCACTGTCTACTTTTCGGGCCTAATGCCGTCATGGTAATTTTGTCTCCGCCACGATACTCACTACTTCGGTTCCTCATTTAACGAGTGTCAGATGACAGATTGTGCTGATTCTGAGGTCGCATGTAATAGTAGGTCCTCGGCGCTTTTCGCATCGTGTGATTGACCTCCGATCGAGACCTGCCCAAAGCCTCTTCATACGGTCTCTTAAAGTGGTCGCTTAAAGTGGTCGATAAATGAGGCGGGGTTCGGGATGAAACGACAAATATCCCGATGCATCCTTGGATTTGATGCGCATTGGTCCCCAACTGCCCAACGCATGATCCGTAGAAGCTCCGCCGACTCTTCATCATTATCTTCGACGGTCTCAGGATTTTCGGATGGCAGGAGCTGGAAGGATTCCAACTCTTCAGCATATGTTGGTGGCGTAGCTTCAGTTTGATTATCAGCAGAATTGGTTACTTCGGCACCTGACCGGATATTCTCAACGTCAATGGGATCAGATGCATTGAACCTCAGAAGCGGCAAAGTTTCCTGAAACAAGTCAGGTGCGAATGAGGGTGGCGATCGCGCAATATATTTACCATCGGCATCCTGGTGGCAATAAAACGACAAGAGATGCTTGCATATATACCGTGCATTCAAAATGAACGACGGACAACTGCACACCCATTGGCCGTGGTCCGCATGGTACACCTCATCGCGATCATATATGACGTTATCATTAACTGCAGAGCCGCAGACTCGCCATAAATGGACAAGGTCGTTGTATGCACCAGGCTTTTTGCGACCAGCTTCAACCTGAGCGTGCGAGTGCATCCTAGAACGAACTAAACCGGTACAAATTATGTAAGTGAGCACATCAAGTCTCGGCCTAGTGAAACGCGACGCATAATCCTTTTTGAGTATTCGCCAATGGCTCTCCAAGCGCATTGTCGTGCGTGAAATAGGAATACATGCGTCGGAACCTTGTCTGCCACACAGAGAGGCGATCTCCCAGCGCGACCCAACATTTCCGAAACTCAGTCGGTACCAATTAGCCCAAAAATAGCGGAAAAGTTTTGGTCGATCAATTGACTGGCAGTACTCTAGCATTTCTTTTACGGAGGAGCCATGAATTTCCTCATAGCTCTCAAACTGCAATGCACCGGGTGCCGCTTTTTTATCGTTGACTACCTTAGGTAGCAACGGGTGCCGTAGTAAGTGTCGCTTGATCATATTGCGAAGAGCTTGTGCTTGCTCTGCACTGCATCGTTTATTCTGACCCTTCGATAAGATCCAATCAGACTCGTCAGATAAAAAATGAAGATAGTGGGGGAGAGCAGTCGAGCGAATGGAGTTTGCGACACTGTCTGTTGAATCATTCCCTTTGTCTTTGACTTTGCCCACGATTTTCTGGTCTATCGCACGTAGACTGTGCCAGAGACATAGGTGATGATTATATGCCGGATTGTTGGGCTTAAAGACAATGCTTGCGGCGGTCACTTCTACAAAGAGGTCAATTGCAATCAATGAACTGCAAATATGAAAAATCAAAGCTTGTTACCAGCGAAGTCCTTATCGGTGTGCACGACGTTTGGATTCAAGCCCCCATCTCGCAATGCAGCAAGCCATCCTGTCAACCGAATGCCTCTCTTGCCATCTTCCTTGACACCGCGGGTATCTAAGAAAAGGTATGAAAGAGGCAGCGAGACCAGATCGTACTCGGCTAGCATGGAGTAAAGTTCGTATCCATGTTTATTGGTTCCAAAAGTCGAGTCGATGAAAACCTCTGTCATCTTTTCGCGTTTGTACTTTTCGTTGTTAAAGCAGGGGGTTGTAAACGCCAGAGAGACTCCAGGTCCTTGAAGTTCTTCGATTAGGTGGTACCCGTCTTGTTCAGCAATAGAAGCTGTGCAGACCTGAAGTCGTCGGTGTCCCTTTCCCACTGGGTTTTGGTATAAGACAACCACACATTATACACCTGCTTTCTTGTTATCGTGTGTAGCTCAGTATTCCCGAAGCGAGGATCGTCCGCCAATTGAATCAAATTCAGATAGATCTCTCGCGGTGGCAATGTTTTTGTTCCTTGATGTAATTGTATACCTCTTCCGTAACGTGGAATTTGGTGATTCAGTGTGGCCGTTATGCTCATAAATTACGATGGCTGACTCCTGCGTCTTTGAAAACGAGATATGAATCTCACCGCAGCATTCAAAAAAGTCCTTAGGGTCTAAACAAAGTTATTAGTTACATATCGATGACATTGAAAAGGGCGAAATTGTCTCGATACCTGTATTGCGGTAAGCACCGGACTGACTTTTGCCACGGCTTTTCTCCATGAGAGTCACACTCTCCTCCTCTTGTTTCTCACTAAGTTCATCATTATACGCAGTCAATGATGTGAGAACTTGTTGAAGACTCAATTCGCGTGCGCGCAAGGTGTTTTTGTAGTCGAGAAACTTAGGCACCAAGGACTTATACAATGCTTGTATGAACATTGTGTCCGTAAGGTTGGTGTCGCTCGGCTCAAGTTGCTTGCGGATAAGCAACATCGTCTCGAGGTGCGAATGAAGTTTCCCGTTGTTCGCCATCTTGGTTGAATAAAGCTTTGCGAGTAATTCCGCCTGGCGATCAGCGGCCTTGGCGGTGTACCCCTCTTTAAGGTACCCGTACATATCGTAGACACGTTGAAACATAGTCAAAGTTAACATCATTAGATTGTTAACGTGCCCATACTCCCTTTGCAATATTGTCTGCTTGCAAAGCTTTCGAGTTCATCGTCTCCACGCGGCCGTCTTCGTCGATGACAGAGTGCGTTCATTGCCGCAAGGCCAGGAGAAGGGGAAGTCTGGTGTTGCTGCGGCAGACACGGATCTGAAACAGGTCATAGATTCGTTCATGGTCCGGTTTGATGCCGTGAGTGCACAAGCCTCACTTGACAGGCAAAAGCTAGACTCTTCGCGGGCGAACCACGACCATGCCCTTCGAGGAGAACGAGGAGGAGTTCGGCTTGGAGGAGGTTTCTTCAGAGGAACCCAGCAGGGGCAGGAAGCGGAGTCGCCGCTCCAAAGCCTCAGCTCCGTACGGGCTTCAGTCTGCAGCGTCAGAGGTCGTTGGCGCCATCGAACGCATGATGGCAGAACAATCGTGTCGCCAATGTCGAGGAGGAGGTCAACGTCGTGGCCTCTAAGCTAGAGGAGGTCTAAAAAGTTTGGACGCGAAGCTAGGCTCTATACAGTCTCCGACGACCCTTCGAGCATTCGTGAGGCTTGGCCGCCCCTCGGGTTAGGGCAAAACCCGCAATTGTAATTGACCTCAACATCCGTGTTCTTCAGGATTCGTAATTTATCATATTGCGCAATAACTAATGTCACTCAATGAACTTGGAAGATACCTCGCCTGGCTGGTAGTACCGCGTGCTGCGTCGACTGTCCTACAACGGACCTACTATCAAATATTCTTCCCGGCTGCCAACGCGGCCCCACATCCCGGCACGCCAACTTATAGACGGGACCAGAGGATTTCGTACGCGGTTGTCATTATTGGCTACCTCATCTACACGACGTACACAACCGTCGCGGGTCTTGTAGGGCAAGAGAATTTTTACTCGTTATTAGGTGTCGCGATTGATGTCGATGACAAGAGCGTTCGCAGGCGATTCAGGAACCTGAGCCTGTTGTCGCATCCGGACAAGGGCACCGGTAACGAGGAGGTCTTCATCGCCCTAAAGCTTGCGTCCGAGACGTTATGTTCACCAGTACGAAGATTCGCATACGATAGGTTCGGTATGGCCGCATTGTCGTGGCCGGAAGGCAAATCACAGTTGCACTATGTCATGCGAGGAATCCAAGCCTCGATACCGCAATATGTCGTTAGCTTTGTAGTCATGGTCGTGCTATCGCTCTTTCGGCAAAGTGCGTTTGGCAGTTATGTGAGTGTGGTTTGCAAAACGGGGACCATCTTTTTTTTTTTGTTTGCTAATCTGGAGTTTGTCATGTAGTGGAGATTTTGCGCGTTCTTTGCAGAGTTTCTGATCGAGTTGCACCTCATTACCCGTACAGGCCTGCAAGAACTCGTGGCAACCTATTCACCTTACCCATTCACGATCCGTGAATTGATTGTCCTTTCCCGATCGCTATTAATCTCACTATCTATCGCGGCTGCCCAACTCGGTCCGACCCTATTCCCCGCGCCAATCGAACCTTCGACCAAGCTCGTGCGCGAACAACAAGACATCATGAAAACCATGATTTCGAACCTGACAAGACTGACCGATGCAATCGATATTGAGGCAACATCGACATTCATAAACCAGACGCAACCGTTTTTGTTACCTCCGCTGCCTGCTTCGAAATCGGAAATAACAACCAAGGCGGTTGGCGAACCGTATTTTAAGCACCGGTTACAGCAATATCTCGTCGACATCAGGTTACGGAGTAGACCTGAAGTTCGAGAAGCAATCAAGCGCGTAGCAACCGCCCGCGAGGCCGAGTTTGAACGCGTCCGTGCCGATCGCGAGAGGACTTAGCTCGTCGTCCCCAGTAATAAGCGGTGCGACGGCAGCGTCAGCCTGTATATTCGAATACTTGGGTTTGCCTGGTAGAAAAAAATATGCGGCTCGCGCGGTGCGGGGATCCAGGTGTAATCTATTTCACTTGTGTCCAGAAATCGTTCAAATGCGGTGATGGTCTCGTCGCTTCGAATGGTCGCACTGATGAGGACTTGGGCGTGGTTATTTTTGGTCATGAGAATGTCTAGAGACTTAACCAAAAGTTCGCATATTTCGGCGTCAAATGTCTATATCTCTAAATTAGCTGGATCTCATGGAATATAGAACAAGATTTGTGAAACAGCTTACGATATCGGCACCTAAAATTAAATCCACCGGGTCCGTATACTTGTATTCTGCTTCGAGACTTTCCCGCTCAAGCTCATTTCCAGTGTCATCACCACTGGTATTTCCCCACTTGAATACGCGAGTTTCGACGACATTTCCGAGCTTGTTTTGCTCAACATTCTGGCGTAACCTCAGCACGACGTCTTCAAACCCGTCCGACCCAACGACTTTGGCAGCACCTAGTTTGCCGCAAAGCAAACTCAAAAATCCAGTACCGGCCCCAAGCTCGAAAATCCGTTTGCCAACAACGTCGACCAGCGCGGGCTTGCTCGACTGTCGTTGTTGGCACATGATGTATTCGCCCAACGCGAGCGCGGCTTCCCAAGTTCGATAACCTGTCGTGCCATAACCGGATATCATGTTCCTGTTTTCGTTGATTGTTATATATTGGTCGTCGCCATCAAAATTGACCTTGTTGTTCAAGACATATGTTAACGGGCCGAATTGCGGAGTCGTGACCGGTCTGACCGCAAACATATCTCCGGTATTAGCCAAGGTGAAGATCATGAAGCTTATTATGTCGTCGTCTATATC
>JANJPG010000368.1:0-11076 GCA_030407185.1 Lipomyces yarrowii
ACAAGCATATCAGCAACTATATTCTGATCAACAGAAATAAATGACGACCTAAATATCTGAAACGACCGACAAGCGAAGTGCCGTACTGGGCATGTTGTGGCCCATGTAAGCGCAGTGCGACTCCATTCGACACGTAAATTTGGATACTTTTCCATGAAGATCTCGAATACCTTCTTAGCCATAAAATCCATGTTCTTAGGTGTGCGCATCGCTACCTCGCTGATGTATAGATCATCGTATTGCCAAAGGGTTTGCGAATCCCGACGACGAATAATATCGATAAATTCAGCCGTAACATTATATCTGTCGCCGGCAATATTCGCGTCGGTTGATAAAATTAGCTCATGAATCAGATGTACGAGTAGCTCACGAGCTTGCTCCTGAACTAATTGGTTATAGTGGTCCAATAATACGAAGACAACGTGCAGAAGTAGCGGTAAGTGCTCAGACATTGCAGCCACAGGGCTGACTAGGAGATCCACGAGTAAAATCATCGCTAATTGACCAATCGAAAATCCAATCTACAACGCCGTCAGATCAATTATTAGCAAGCTACGAGCATTAGGAATCAAAAAATCTTACCGAATGATTGGCAGGTGGCAAAGCGGCAGATAAGTCAGCTACGTATGGAAATTGGGCTTCAATCCCTGGATATTCACGACTCTCGCCGCCAGTTTGTAACATGCTCGTCGGCTGAATATAAGCAACCAGAGCCTCTACTAGCTTGGCACCGGCTGGAGTCGAGGCAAGATATACGACTACTTGCTTTCCAAATTCAACGAACACTGGATCACGCTTTTCGACGCTAGTGTTGATTAAAAAATCGAGGATGGCTCGAACATTGCCAAGGTGCCTCGCTGATGCTAGGGTAACCCACAATGCTTCGATTTCAGTTTGAATCTTGCTACTGAATCTCACTGTAATGTCAAACAAATTAGCCATCACCATATATGCTGACGGTGACGGATCCTTTCCATTTGGATCCAGTTGGAGTTCCACAGTCGAGATCCACGGGATCAAGATAGCAAGAATATCTCGGCGAGAAGCAGGACTCACGACACTGAAAAACATTGTCAGTTCAGAGAATATTCCGTACTTCAGCTCATCATGTTCGAGTGCAAATTGGCTGGACAAGTTGAATTCTGCGCGCTTGTATACCGCAGTGGTTCTATCTGAGATACTAATCTCGTAGTCTCGTATACTAGACTTCCCAAAGAATCTTATTTCAACGGCCTTCAGCAGAGCGGCAGCTTTGAGTCGTACAGCAGACTTCTCGTCGCCTATTTTAAATAGTCCTAGAGCGATTGGTTGACACATTTCGCATGGATAGTCAGTCACATTGATCAGAATGTCTGCAATAGCAAAGAAATAATTCTCGCTTGCTCTGGCACCCGGGCCATCACTGTAACAGAACGAAATAGTCTTTGACAGAATAGCACTGTGTTCTCGATTCGCTCTGAGCATATTCACAATAGCGCGACGGGCAACTGCATGCATCTTCTCCGCTGAACTTTGGAAAACCGCATGGGACCATGTGAATATTGCCGCGACATCAAAAGATATGACAGCAGCCTGTGAACCATGTGTTTCAATTGTCTCCGTCAATGGACCATCTAAAATTGATGCCATAGCATTCAATGCGGCAAATTCTAACTGTCCTTTCTCAACCTCCATTGACGCCATCAGCGCTCCTTGCTCTGCGACATTTCTGCATTGCTCCAATCCACGTCGTCGCATCTTCTCGCTTCTCTCATGCGCTACATGGGCATACTGTCCATAGCCACACCACTCTTCGATCATCTTGAATAACGACACGCGCGCTTCGAATGGCAGCCACTTGGTTGGATGCGATGTCCGTTGTATTCCCTCATATAATGTCTGCATGAAGCCGCAGAAATATCGACGCAGTTTCTGGCACTCCCAGTCTAGCTGGACTTCATTGTGAGATAAGAAGTTCTTTGTCTCTTTGATGAATGTAACCAATCTGTCCAGAATCCATGAATCGCGATATATGGATTCCTCTTTCAGGTAGTGAGACGTCAACTGCAGCACATGAGTAACTGCCATTCGCATCCAATCGTGCTTCCGGTTCCGACGCCAGTGATAAGCGGATGGCGAATCCGGTGGTTGTCCGTTGGTTGTAGTTGTCATTTTGCGGCCATCTGAGAATGATGAGATCACAGGTTGCAGTGATTCAATAAAAGCCTTGTAAAGATTAATGTTAATGCATCCTAATCCTGCAACAGCGGCTTCGCGGAGCGGACCGTATTCCACCTGCAGCAGGGGAATCACAACCTTGAATAGGGCCCTTGCCGACGTAATACGGTTATATGGAATAGCTAGTGGTGGCGGCCCTTTGCGACGTTGTGGTGTTTGAGACGGCGATGGAGCAGAGTCTTGGTCGTCGGTGGCAGTTAGTGTGCAACACGCGACAACTAAGTACAACTTCCATTGCTCGATGAGTACTTCAGGTGCTGTCCTCATACTATGCTTCTGGTAACTTTCAAGTGAATGCAAGGGTGATGACGCTTTGTGATTAGCATCAGCAATCTCAGTTACCGACCGGTGCAAATGGAGTAATCTCGCGCAAACACTATCGCGACATAATGCAACCGGCATTGGAAATTTCGCCAAACAAGTCGTCATGAACTTTGGAAACATCCGAAGCCAGAGCGCCGAGTCAATCCCTGATTCAGACTGAGCCAGCCGCACCAGAACCCCGAAGCGTCCGCTCTCATTGCTCTCTTGTAGTAAGTGCATTAGCCGGACTTTCTCTGCTGTGGACACATAATCCATTATACTGTCACTGGAATCATCGAGGGACAGAATTCCGCAACCGTTGGGTGCCTCTAGAACGTCTATAATACGCGTCATATGCGCATTACTAGCCGGCCGTCTCGGCTGCATTTTCAAAACCTCCACCTGCTCGTCTAATGCCGAATCGAACTCGCGTATCAGCCGAAGAACAGCAATAGCATAGAGTCGCACCGCCCTACTCTGAGAACAGAGAAAGAATAGTCCATTGCTCTCTACCTCCTCAATCACCGACCACACAGACGTCGTCTCCATCTCCTCACCCCTAGTAGAGTCTGTTGGCATTGGCACGACGGTCTTGGCGTCACCGTTTGCCCCAGCATCTCGGTGCTCAGCTGTTTTCTGCCGAATCACGCCTATCCAGATATTGAGTAGTTCGACATACAGCTTAAGAGTACTTTCGACGTTAGTCAAAGCATCCAAGACCCCTTCCTCGGCGGATGAGGAGTATGAGTATCGTTCTTCGTAGTTAAAGATAAATCGCGCGAAACCGGTTACTATGGTCTGGAGTGGATATTTACCGCATTTTGCGAGATTTTTGAGCGCATATACGGCCGCTTGCGCAACACGACTATCCGGATGCGCCGTCCCCTTGCAAAGAATCTCCACGATACGTGGAAAACTCACTGATTGTGGAATGCATTTTGGAATCGCTTCAAAGACCGTCAAGAGAAGCTCATAGTATGCGTGTAACATCTCATTAGAGGTATGAACGGCGCTCGTGCTCGCGCTACTCGGCAATGCGAATGCCGAACGGGGCGTTTTTGGAGTGTGCGATAACTTTTCGTCCAAAACCGCTTGACCTCCAAAATTTGAATCGCAAATCAGCATTATCTTGCCCAGGAGCGAGGAGAATTGATCGTAGTCCTCTTTAAACGGCACATTCATTGGAATCTCCGCGGAAATGTCAAGTTTCTCCTCGTCTTCTCCAGGGCTCTGCGAAGACCGCGGCGGGCCATAAAATGGCGGCGGCACACCACTGATCTTGTCTGTGAGAATCGCAATAAACGACTTGATTCCCACAAGCATTCGCTCTGGAGAGAGATGGTCTGCTGCCATATCATTCTCACTAATAGTCACTAATGTCTCGCTACTTAATAGCGGAAATATAATATTTTTGAGAGCGTACTCGGCGTGACTCCATCCGATAAACCGAATCATTTCCACGCATCCTTCCACGACACCTGACTCTGCCGTCAGCCACAGCTTCTTGCCACCTACGGCAAACAGAGCTCTGGTGACACTATCTAGCCGTTTTGTAGCATTGTTTAGTGACTCGGGACATCGGTACAGATATACCCAAAGCAGTCGCGTTATTCCAGTAATGACAATCGTTTTGCTATTACGATCTTTCAGTTTGCCGTAGTTGGACTCCACAAGCGAGACCCAGTTCTCAGCGAAGAACTCCGCAGGAGCGAGACATAAAAGCGTACAACAAACCTGGAACGCACTAACCCAGTACCTCTGCTTAGCAACTAACGAGAGAGCACGCGGATAAGACGTCGCAATTGCATTTATCCATGTTGGATGGTTAACCTCTGCAGTAACAACTCCAGCAATCGGCAGTAATAGCTGGTTTATCACGTCGCAGTACGCCTGTTTTATTCGTTGACCATGGCACAAGGCAAAGAACTTTGATATTGACTCAAAGAAATCCGCCGAGTCTTCGAATGCATCCATCGGATAAACCTTTTCGATCAGTACTATTTTGTTGGCATTTCAGAACTATTGACGTACCTTTAGCTTGAGATACTTCATCCCATGAATTATCAACTGCACGTTTATCTCCTGTTCCTTCGATATATTCGCCTCACCCTTTATCTTCTCTAGCTCGGCAATAAACCGATCACTCACACTCGCAAACCTCAGATGTGACATCTCGCCTAATAGTTCTGCAAACAAATTCCAGTTTGCTGTTCGTAGCGCACTTGTTGCAAGTAGATTCGGATCGGCAGACTTAATCTGCCGAAACACAATTTCCTCCAGTTTATCGCCCATGTCGTCACCAAGGACTTCCGATGAAGTCTGCTTGACTACTTCTATGAGGACCCTGCAGAGAATATGGATCGAAACCAAACTCTTGCGGTCTGCCTGCAGCGCACTGTGGGCCCTCAGTGGTGATGTCAGTGGTGGCGGAGCAATATTGTGTAATGTGTTGTGGTGCTTATGAAGTCCCAAGTGTCGGCCGCTGCTGACGCTGCTTTGCTTAGGTGTCGCCGGACTCGGCGAAGAAGGGTGGCGACGTAAAGGAGATTGATCTGACAAGCTCTTACTTACTTTGTGACGTAGGCCGCTGCCTGATACTGGTGGATGTTGCTGATGTTGCTGAGATATAGACATTTTTTCCCGTGCGGCCGCACTGGCAGCTTCTGACTTCGACTTCCTCCAGAACATGACGGCGTCGATGACTGGCCGCGGTTTCAGACGCGCAATGTATCCAAGCGATGCAAGAACCTTGTCGAACACTGGATCGGCTCCTGCTCCCAGAAGCGATGAGACAGGTGGCTCATCATCTGCGGGGTAGGCCAAACACATTGTGAGCTTCTTCTCGGCATGACGAACAAACTATGCACCACTGTCAGACACCGATTGATGATTTTACTCCATCATAATAACGAACCTGTGTAAAAACTATATGCAACGCATATTCGGCTGGAGAAATCGGTTCCTGTGCTAAGTTACCGGCCCCTGCAGGCGTTGTAGAACCTTGTTTGCGCAAAGGCGACATTGGAGACCCATGCAAAGGCTGTTGTCGTCGAGCTGCTGCACTTCCAAGAGATATCGACCGTGGGAGCTGTGGTTTATTGAGCGAGAGCTGATGCCGAATATCGTTTCGCTGAGGCGTAGTGGGGATCTGCAAGGCAGGTGCACTCGGTGATGGGGACATCTTTGCATTGTATGACGACGGACTGGGCGGAATCGACTGTGTCGGGAGCGTAGTATTGGTTTGGATCGGCTGCAATGGCGATGTCGAGTCCATACTCGAGTTACGGGATGCGGTCCACGCGTGCCCGCTCGTTGAAGGCCGAAGATCGGAGTCGCGAGTAGGCGACGTGTTGATTGGAGCAGCTGGGCGCAAGAGACGTGATGCCGGCGCAGACACAAAAGTCGCGCTTGGAGGCCGAGACGGACTATAAGATGGAAAATCCGCAAAGTCAGGAGTCACGATTTCACCATCGTGAATTGAGTGCTGAGCGAAGACGGCGTGCTCAGTCTCATTGTCCGACAGTGAGTAGCAGACAGGCTGCTGATGAGGCTGGACGTCGGCCATTCGCGTCTCAAGATAGCCGCAGTGGGCCGTTCAGCGACTGTTCAGCGACGGCGATATATAATTGACGGCGCAGCTACTGCGTTGCAAGAGTCTATGCAGCACATACAGAAATCATCCACGATTCTAGTCAAGATGTGTAGTTTGAATATTTGGCTGCCATGCCAGGCGCTTCGCGAGGTGCTCTGACCCTAAACCTATTGATGTATTTTGGGGACGTCTGTGCGGCTCGCTTTATGCTTAGGCTGGTGACGCGCCATTGTTGTCGAAGTAGTGGAGCGAACGCGTGTGCACCCCAGAATAGGCCGAGGAAGGCCATATGGCACTTGGAATGATAGATATCCTGTTCCTGTGCCTGTCCATTCGGTATACTTGCATTCTCGTCAATTGGACGAATTTCACGGCGCATTTTTTGCCGTTAGTAAAGTGTTCGAGAACTCATTTCAGAGTGCAGGTGCTCAAATCACGATGATGACAAATTACGGCAACTTCGATGTAAGTATTGGTTTATCGCGTAATTATTTTTAGCCATATCGAAGTCACGTTCAGCACTTTGTTGGCGGCTGCGAACCGCCTGACGAGTAATTGTGCTAATTGATAATAGAGCTTTTGTTATTATTCGAATTTGCCTGCTTGTAATGTATGTCATATCTAGTCTCGGACTTTTGGCTATGATATACTTATGTCCCATAGTTGTTCGACAATGTCGTCAAATATTGCCCGCTTGTCGGTTTCCGCACTGTCACGGGCTCATATTTAGGAAATCTCGGTTTAATACTACTATCCTTTTTGGCTATCGTGCTCAGTATTGTCTTCATCATATACGCTCAACGTAGGGCAGGCGCAGTCGGTCGCCGGGAGATGCAAATTCTCTTCTTGTCCTACATTATAGTATCGATTTCAGCAATCTTCGCAAGCGGTGGATTCCTTAATAATAGACGAGTCTTAATATGGTTTAGTGCAATTGAAATTGGAAGCACAGTGTCAACAGCATGGTTACTATTTGTCAACGCTATGGTGGCCTACCAGTTCCTACCTGACGGCGGGGTCTGCTCACTACTCCTGACTTTGTTATCGAGTCTCGTGGTTTTTATCGGGTCTGCCTATATTGCATTGGATAGTGGGTTTTCGTGGACGGGTAAATTCGCGTCAGATCCTTCAAATCCAGCGCTATTACGCAACTACGCGGTGTACACAATCTACCTTTTGTTCCCACTTGTCGCGATCGTTACTTATTTCTTGCTTGAATTCTATCTGGTCGTGAAAGTTCTCCGAGAGCGAAAGCCATTATTCCTCCTCATCACGGCATTTCTATTGTTCGCTATTGGACAGGTTTTCGAATTTGTCGTTTCGAGATATATATGTTCCCACACCAACGGTAAAGTAGATGGATCTCTATTTGCCTGCTTTTTCACGTTGCTGAGTTTCGGGACTCTGTGGGCATTCTGGGTAAGCATAACGGAAGATGAATGGGTCGGCCAGGGCCCGGCATGGGAGGCCGAAAGGCGCGAAATATAATTTGGCAGAAACGTGTACTCGATGGTTTGCTATCTGTGCTCTGTAATAACTAGATGTAATTCGGTGAATATTGGTCATCAATGGAGTATCTTTGGGAATTGTAGCTTCCGTTGCGGGATAATTTTGTGATATGCGATTTGGATATTAGAAAGTACACTGCGAGTATGTAGCTAGAAAGATTGTGTTAATTGACGATTCTGAATTAAGAAACTGCGACCATGTTACTTTTTGACTGTGTTCGATTGCGCTCTGGGTAAGCTCTCTAACGCAAGCCGAATATATCCTGAGATATGGGCACGGGGTCGTTCTCACTAGCTATGGGAATCATTACTCCCGACGACTTCGAATGCCAACAAACTTCTTTCAGCATCACCTGGTTCTTGTGGCTTAATAACGATCGTGTAGTCATTTTCTCCCCCGATCAAGTATGAGTGTTCATCTGCGCCCCAGCTGACCGGTGCATCTTGAAATCCGTAAACCGTCATGGTCGCCCACGACTTTGCTGGCAGATATTGTCTTTGCCTTTCAGTGAGTGCAAACCCAAATACCATTACAAAGTCACACTTACATTAAATCGTCGAATATTTCCTTCGTCATTTTGGATGTTAGAAACCCTTGGACGGAAATTTTGGTAACCTTGGTGCAAATTGGCGTTGCTCCTTCAGCGTCCTCATCTTGAAATACTGAATACGTCGACAGCAACGGATCAATACTCTTGTTATACTGAATTCGCTCACTCTTTAGTCCAAGTAATGATGTCCATTCGAGAATATGCAATAGTCCTTCCTTTACGACTTCATCCACATACTCCTCCTCATCCTTTTTGCTGATAGAATGATATGAGGGTTCAGCAAGTTTGATTGCGCTCCTGAATGGAGACAACTGTGGAACAATAACTCTGTCTGAGATATGAGTACACGTATATGATTGAGGATAAGTGGTGACTTCGAAGTAGTCAGGAATTGGCGACGGGGAGGAAGAATCAACGGAAGAAAAGACGCAGATGAGAAACGGAACTGGATGACGGAGGGGTGAATTTTCAACTGTTCGGATCAATTTGTCAAAGCCTTTGTGGCCAGGTAGAAAATTGGGACTCCGAAGGTTTATCTCGACATCTTTAGAACGTCAGTCTTTGTCTGAACGAGTGAGGCATATACTTACTGAAACGTGACTTGGAAAACTTTGATGCCTTGCCCTGCAATCCTACTCTTTCATAGGTTTCTTTCCGTAGAGATAGTCGTAAATTTCCTTGGATCATATATATAAGTAACTGACCCTCGGACTCATAACGGAAAACATACCATCATATATACAATACACATCCTCTGTATCAATTTCAGCCAGTGACAACACTAAACAATTATCTGCACGCTTAGATTAGCTTGAATTCATATGCAGACTAACAGTCGCGCAACCTTTCTTAATATATCGATTCAGAAACTCCGGCTTAAAAAAATAACCAAGCGGGGCGGTAACGTAGTGGTATTGCCAGTCTTCCCTGCATTTTCTTCCACTTAGTACTGGCGATAGACCAGCAGCATTGTCATATGCGTCAGTTGGTATAATTATATCCACCTGAATTGGTGCGTTAGTGCGTATCAGATCAGATCATAACACCAGACACAGACTTTCTGGTTGAAATGATGATCCGTGATTATAGTATGCGGTCTCCTATTAACTTCTGATGCGGTTGTACATTGAGTAACGTAAACCTTTGATGCGGCCTCGCGTTTTGAGAGAGTAAACGACGTGGACATTCTCCCGGATCAACTTCCCCATATATAAATTTATGTGGTTCAAATAATAAGGACTTCCGCTCCATTTCGAGCCGTCTAAACGAAAACCCTAAGCCTATGAAGCGGGTCACACCCGAGAGGAGTAAATGTCAAACTGCGGTGGCACTTGTCCCAAAGCAGTACAACCTTTACACCTGGCTCGAACTAATCGTCAATGTCCTTAACCCGCTATTTGCATTGAATTCGACCGTCCAAGTATTGCCACGGGGCTAAATATCATGGTTTGAAGGTAAGCTGATATATTATGTTCGTACTTTTCCATGTCTGTACGGGCGCTAGCGTTGTACCCTATTACAGGCATTGTCTGTTGTATTAATTTTCGCCATCGGATAATAAAGCAGAGTGTGTCCGATAGCGTACCGTAGAACAATTTTAATATACTGACAGTCATGCAGCATGCGTAATAGCCATTTGTACGCAAGTCTTACATCGCAGTCACTGAGCAGTGATCCCACACGCGGCAGTTCAACGTCAATACACCGGCCAGCCCTGGAGCGTGCGAGTTCATCGGTTTCTACCACAGCTTCTACGGTTCCACAAGTGACCACTGGCCTTCCTTTATGGTCTAGGACTAGATCTGACTTATATTTTACCCCATCTTCCACTGTCTCTGCACCAGTTCCTGTCACCCCTTTGGAACCGGCGGTCAATCACGACCTTGCGATCACGACCCAGACATTTCAACCAGGCAACCCCAACGCTCATTCAACAATGCCGCCTGTACCAAGTACTGAACTGGTAGAGGACGAGTCCTCAGCCCGAAAGAAGATATGCGTGGCACCGACCATGTCGTCGTCAACCGTGGCAACTAATCCTTGCGGACCTACTATTTTCTCACCCCCAATGCCGCTTCCGCTCGAATCCGCGAGTGATCTCATTCACACACGTCGCGCGTTGGCGACGTCATCTTCGTCTTTTCTTTGCTCTGGATCAAAATTTATGGGTACTCAGCAATCAGGTCGTTCGACTTATGAAGTTCATGTCGAATTGAAGCACGTGGACATGTCAGAGTCATTTATATGTGGCTATCTACATATTCAAGGTCTCACTGAGGACCATCCTACTTTGACCACATATTTTGAGGGACAGATGATAGGTCCCAAGTATTCCTTCATCACGCGACGAAGGGATTGGGGTGCGTCTGAGAAGACGGACATAGCGCATTGGGCTCGGTTTCCTTCCTGGCGTCCTCTCGCCAAACAGGCTAAAAGACCGGACTACTGTCACGTCAACTTTGAACAGCGTGATCACATATTTATGAGATGGAAAGAATGCTTTTTGGTGCCAGATCATCGGGTGCGAGATATCAATGGCGCCTCTTTCGCGGGGTTCTATTACATCTGCTTCAACCAACTCACCGGATCGATATCAGGACTTTATTTCCACCAGAGCTCAGAGAAGTACCAGCAATTAGAATTATCGCATGTGAGTGATCAGGGAAACCACTATTCATACGAATTCCGATGAATTATTCGTACGGCGTTATTTTGTTCAAGATAGTAGACCATGCCTTTTTTTTGTTAGTTTTGAAAAGTTGAACGTGAATGTGTTTAAAGAGTAAATAACTCTGGAATGGAGCCGTGGTGTTTGATTTTCTGATTTTACCTTGTACTTACAGGTTTTCGTTTGTGATTCTCTTGGTTTCATGTTAAATAGTATATATACATCTATCTACAAGAG
>JANJPG010000036.1:0-23931 GCA_030407185.1 Lipomyces yarrowii
CTTATTCATTAGGTCTTTTGGTTTCAAATTAGACAAAAGCCCCCCTACATCGTTGCAGTTTACTTTGATCACGCTGATCAGCGCTCTTGTGAGAGTTTACCCCACCTTGAAGAAATGGGCTTCTCCTACACATTTCATTGGTAAGTATACCATATGCTCTTATATTTCGACCGAATCTAATGCGTTATCCCGCAAAGGCCGGCTGATCCGCCTGCAGAAGAGGTTTATGTCACCGGCTCGTTTGACAACTGGTCGAAGTCTGCCCCACTAGTCCAGAACGTCGATGGGTCCTGGTCCGTGTCTGTTCCACTTCCAAGCGAAAAGATCGTGTACAAGGTACGTCAATGTGGTTTGGGTCTGACAAAGATGAAGACACAAACGGATGGAACGAGGCTAACTGTTTGCAGTTCGTTGTTGACGACAACTGGGTGATTGATCCAAATGCCAAAACCGAGACCGACCTATCTGGAATAACAAATAACGTTCTAGACGTGGACGATATTGTGGCTACAAGCACTGTATCTAACTTGCCTGGTGGATTTATCCCGGAGAGCGGCGGTATCCCCATCACCGCGGCGTCATCATCGGCCGTAGAAGGCGAGAAAGCACATGAGCCAGAGGTAACTGAAGCGACAGCTAAGGCGACGACTGCATCGCACCCAGCAGCTACAAGTCCAGAGACTGGGCCGTCTACTTTAGCGACCGCGCCCGAGCCCAAGCCAGAACCAGAACCAGAACCAGCAAAGGATGACGTCGAGCAAAAGGAAGAGTTGGCACCAGCACCTACAGTGATGCCGCAATCGAGTATCCTCCACTCACCGTTCTTGGGGACCCCTGGAATTGTGATTCCAGCAAATGCAAATGAAATCCAAGAATTCCGTGAAGTGTCGACGATTGATCCGAAAACATTGAATGATGCTGAATCTGCACCAAAGTTTACGAGGGAAAATCCACCTGAGCCAGAACATACGCCTGCGGATACTGTTACCGACGAGCAAGCAACCTCACAGGGCGGCATTGATGGATTGTCTGCGACTGAGGGTGAAGTCTTGCCTGCGCCGAACGTCGAGCTACCAGCGCCTTCGATCAAGCCAAAGGAGGAGGAGGTGGAGCCTGTTACCCAGGAAGCAGCCAGGCGTGCAATCCCGTCCGACACAAATGTCACTGAATCGGAGCAGCCTACGCAAGCAGAATTGGAAGATGAGCCAGTTATTATCAAGGAGGCTCATGTCCATCCACCACCGTCGGCCGACAGCACTGTGTCAGAAGTTGTTGATACTTCCACTTCAACTGCACCGGAGATCGTGAACGCAGAAGATATTCCCAAGGAAGCAGCCGAGCCGAGCCCGTCGGCTCCGCCTGCGTCCAATAAAAGCCCTAAGGATCGTTCCGGATCGCCGAAGGGCAAGCTTTCATTCTTTGATAAAGTGCGAAAGATTTTTAAGTAACCATTTCTCTTCTTTTTTTTTCTTGCGTGTCTTTTAATCTCATGTTTGGTGTGTTGTCCGTGTATTTGTAATCCTAATGTATGCAAACTGATGTAGTTGTGTGTATTTGCTCTTCGTTTGTACAGTTACCGACTGACTCTTCCGCTCTTTTGTACGTTGACTATTGCATGCAATAATGTGTGCCGGAAGAGATTTCTAATACAATTGCAAGTTTCAACATTGTCATATCTCTAGTATTTCTATTCGCTTGTCCTTTCCTTACCTTACTTTCTATTTCTTATGTTTTGCGTGATCAAATTCTTACACGCGTTGCTATAGTGGCTCGGACCGAACACAGTGAGATTGCAACATTATCCGGTTATCGTCTTTGCGGTGTGCGTCACTCTTTATGGCGTACGATATTACTTTAGTCACGGTGGATTTATGTTCCGAGCTGGTAATGCAGACGATGCTTTTGCCGTGATTCGTGAACTGTGAAGACTTCGACGGACGAGATGCCGACTGTTTCGAAAATTGACGATTAAAGCAGAAACAATTGTTATGAGAGAAGGATTTATAGAGATATCGTGGATGATGCATATATATATGTTTGCTTTGATGGGTTAATGGCACCTGTTTGCTGTTATATATAGTTTTTTGTCCAGCTGTTATTTGTGACTTTTGCGGACGAGGTCTCATGTGAAGGCATTCCTATCCCGATTTAAAGAATTCCAATTTATTTACAGATAAAATTTTTAAAAAAAATGTTACGAAGGCGCACGCGGGCCTAAGTTGCGTGCTTGACTTTGCACATAAGGTAGTTATTGCTCCGCTATATAGCCCAGCTAGACAGTCTACTTCAGTTACCAGCCATGCTAACTGATATGCCTTCCGCAGCGTGGAAACGACCTAGCCAACTGACGAGTTAACTAGTCTGATAACAGTTGCAGACGGCGGCCCCATTGCCGGGGTTATGGCAATAATAACAAGACAAAAAAAGTGAGGTAGTGACGACCCGATATTATATTTCTCAAGCCGGAGACAAGGTCGCCATGGAACTGCCGAGCTTGTATATCGTAATTCAATTAAAACCGATCGCGATAATTTTTGCTCCAGTGCCAGTGTACCCAACAACGCGCATGGCAGGCGGCAGTGACGTCTTATCGCGTTATCGGAATAGTTTTTACTGTCCTGGGTTTCGCACGCCCAGCCTCCATATCTACCTAATCAGCTGATTGGGCACGCCCCTGTTATAATTATTGAACAGGGCTAGGGTTAAGATAGGGGTTTCATTGAAAAAGGAGGTTAGAGCGCGGAGATTGTAAGGTTTTGATCTGCGACCGTTAGCCTTTGGATTGGCTATAATGACGAAGCGTGAAAGTTAATATTCGCGCTGTTGATTACCTTTTAGCGCGTGCTTATTGCCTCCGCGTGATACGGTACATCGGCGGGGGCTTTTAGGCGTGGACACTCTAGGGCTGCCAACGCTGTCACTACTTGGATTTTAAGCTGAGACCGACTGCAGCACACAACCTCAAGAGAAAGGCGCAATCTTTGAAAGGTGATTAAATCCGCCAACACGATTGCCGCGACCCAGTATGCGGTCGTATCTATTCGATCCTCCGCCGCTTCCGGAGAAAGATGGGTCGAACGTTAGCATCGACGAGGCTGAGGATTACGATTTTGCTCATCTTGATGGGGTCGCGAAGGAGTATGAGCCAGTGCCGGAAGTGGACGACGATGACGGCTATCCAGTGAAGAAAGCCTTGCGGTTGCTATGGCGGAAAGTAAAGGGAAGTGCGTACTTTCTCGGCCGTCGGATATTAGGTATAAGCCGGAAGAAGCAAATATTTGCGCTGGTAGCGACCGTTACTATTGCCATCATCCTGGGATTCACGCTCGGGTATTTGACTCCTGACCATGAAGGAACGCCTGGAGTATCCTACTTCTACGACCACGACGACCATATTCGTCCCAGCGCCATCGATACCTACACCGTCACTGACCAAAATTCTGACGATGAGCAGCTGGTGGCATTGGTCAATGAGATTTCCGCTGACAACAGCGGCTCTGAACAATACGGCGTCGTCCAAGAAGCGCCGCCCGCAAATGATACTGGTGATGATGTCAGTGCGACCGGATTATTCGGCTCATTGTTTGGAATTCGTCCTTTATTTGGCTCCAGGTCGTCACATTACACTATCTCGCGCTATCAGCTCGAGTATCTAGAAGAAATCGCACTACTGGACAATATTGCGTATTGCATCCCATCTCCTGGTATTACGCCGCCATTTAACTGCACGCGCGCGTGCGATTTCTTCAATCCTGGCGTGGATATCGTGCACACGTTTACCAATACCGCGTTTGACACTTCATGCACTGGATACATTGCTATCGATCACCGACCGGGCCACAGACGTATCCTGCTTGTCTTCAGGGGCACAAACTCTCTAACAAACTGGTACACCAATCTTGACACGACACAGGAACGCTATCCATCTCTCTCTTCCGAGAGCACTACAAGGTGCTCCGGCTGTATGGTCCACCGTGGGTTCCTGAGATCATATCTCGAGACTCGGGTCTACACTATGCCGATCATGGAAGAGCTGAAGGCCAAGTATCCCAACTACTCTCTCTTAGTCACGGGCCACTCACTTGGTGGCGCCATAGCTATTCTTGCGGCGGCAGAACTGATCACTGAAGGTTACTTACCCGACATCGTGACATATGGCCAACCCCGTGTCGGCAACCAGCAATTCGCGGACTGGGTTGACTCTATCGTCGCATCCGCCGATGTGCAAATGACTCGCGTGACTCACAGGTCCGATCCTGTCGTCCGGGTCCCACTAGGCTTTGAGTGGCGTCATACCGGAAGCGAGGTGTACATTTCCAAGGGCCCGCTCGCGCCTGCGCCCGAGGACTGCTATATTTGCAGGGGCCAGGAAGACGACGAGTGCAGTGCTGGCGAAGGCGTGATTACTACATTTGCCATCTCTGGCCGAGAGGTCGCATATCGCGCGCATGTGGAGTATTTCACGCGTGTCGGTCTTTGTCGATTCCAAATCTAGTCTTGATCGGTTCAAAAAAAAATTGGATTTCGCGTAACACAATTGAGGCAGGAAGTGGTATTCTAATTATGTGCATTGTTCAGGGAAACGGCTGTGTGCTGTTAATGAGTTTTCTCTTTGGCTTTGATGGAGTTATCTGCTTTTTGCGGTTCGTTGTACTTTCGACATATGGCTGCAGAGGATAGGTGTTTTTGCATTCTTCAGAAGGCTTTTTTTTGCTATTCGTGGCATTGCTTGTTGTTGCGGGGGGGTTTAAAGTGGGGTATATGCTTGGTCTTGGCTTATATATATGAGAAAATAATTGTCATGTTGCTAAAATAATGCGGTTAAATGTCATGTTATGTTCAATTTATTCAATGAAATTTGTCAGCGTATATCCGGCATTAGCTTGTTTCAGAAAGTGGGGAATTTTCAAACTCTTATGGTTCGCGGATTTCTTTTCATTCGTTCTCGTACGGCGCCATTTGCTACTTCAGGCGTTGGTTTTGGTCGACCTGAACACCCGCTAGATTTTGTGTCTCTGATGTCTCTTGTTCTGTCAACGATTGGTGCCACACATAACATGCGTGTTAGGGGTTGGATTCCATCCTGATATGAAATCGATTTATTACTTGACAAAATAACGTGCCTATGATTTCAGTCTAGTGAGCGGTCAAAAAAAAATAGGGTCGTGTGCGGTCTCTCCTGGTGATGTTCTGCCGCTTGGCACACAGTCCACAGTTTTACTCATGACTGCACGACTGTACTCATTCGGTCTCAGTAGTAGTAGTACAACCAATCAAGTATAGAGGTATAACAAAACAAGCAGAGAGATTACAGTTCAACAACCCCACAGTATGTATGTCAGACAATTAACCAACAGATGCTGGTCGCCCATCACGCCGGGATCTGAATTGAGGATCCTTATCATCCGCCACAAATTGAAACGTCTCTGGCGGTAAGAACACCCTATTATTTTGATTCCGAGTAGAATCGCCGTCCTGCGTATTATTATTATTATCATCATCATCATCATTGACCTGGTGCTCGTCTTGCGGCTCAAGACCAAGGTACACAGTCGTTCGACGTCGACGATGTCGTGCGGCCGCGTTTGGCCGGGGAGTTTGCATTTCGAGCTGGTATATCTCGTCTCCGATTTTCGGTGTCGATGTTTTTACAGGTGGGGGAGCTACTGGCAGATTTGCATTGCCAAGCCGTGCGCTCGCATCGTCGTCGCCATCGTCCTCTTCTCGGATCGCAGGCTCAGTAGGAGGAGTTGCTAGTCGTGTTGAAGGCAAAATACGTCCCGAAACATCGTTGTTACCATTGATAGCTTGCTGGCGAGCAGCATATGCGTTGGTGTCGCGGTATCCAACAAGTGCAACCAGAAACCAGTACATCATCAGAATCAATGTGACTACCCAATTATATTTCCCGCCAATGTCGCTACCTCTCGTCGCTCCTCCATTCTCGCCCGCGACCGTATACACCAAAAATGATAAGCCGAGTAAAACCGCGATGAAGTAGATCTTGCGAGTCTTGAAGGCCGTCTTTGGGAAGAGCTTAATAGCGGAAACGATAATACTTAGACACGAGATCAAAATGCCGCATATTTCCTTGCCGCCAGTTCTAGTGAGCATTGGTGCGCTGTGGATGGCTTGCAAGTCGCGGGACAGGAGGATAATGAGGACCACGGCGCAGGCCAGCCCTGCGAAGTGGAGCGAGGTGTGAATGAGTGGGCTGAGAGTGCCCTTGTACGGATACGAGTAGTCCACACCCTCGACCACGGCTGGAGGACGCTGGGGAAGTATTCGGCACCGGCGAGACAGATTGCGACGGATCGAGCGCGCCACGCCTCCGTGCATTCGCCGTTGGCGAGATTCTTGGAGGTATGTCAGGCGTTCGCGGTAGTTGCTCGCGTCCATGGACGGCCTGCCGATGTAAGGCATTGCGATAGCGGAAGTTCGGCTCCCCACGATTCGACTGAGGCGAATAGACACCTGTGCTTCAGCAGGGACGGTGCGGCTATGTCCCGTGGGCCCGAGCTGTGCTGTCCTCTGTCGACTTTTTTGACTGTTCGACCTAACGGCAATGTCCGAGTATGTACGGCCCAGACCGATATTCGTTTGCTTTTCAGGTGAGCTGTTCCCACGACAGCCGGTTTTCACAGCGCGATGTATAATAAAAAAACAATACAAAATTATAGCTACCTCGTTATGAAAAGCAAAGGAGGCCGGGAGCTCGGGAGCGTCGTACGCATCGTTTAGATCCGATTAGACAGGCTGCTTGGCGTTGTTTACAGTGCTGAACCCTTGACGGTGCCATGGCAACAAATTTCGCGAGCGGTGCTTAAGGTGCGTCGGAGTTCCCCAGCAGACGGCACAAGTGCCAAACGACGTGACTTATGTGCGCGGGCATGTCCGGTGCGGCGCAACCCGCTGACCCGCACCCAGTTTAAAGTTGAAACTAAGCAAGGGTTGATCGGACCCAAGAGTTATTATTTCGGTCAAATCCTAGCGAACAGCGCAGCGGGTGGGAAGGGTGCAACCCCGCGCCGCATAGACTCGTACTGCTGTTGTTCTGGTGTCGAGCTCTAAATCGCAGCCTCACATTAAAGGCACGACGGGCTCGACAGAATTAACCCATAATAGCACGCCGCAGCATCAGGCTTCGGATTATGCCTGCGGGCCTCCGTTGACGTCGTCGTCATATTTTATTTCCCACGAAATTGTATGACCGTATCCGTCCGAATGACGAAACACCATTTCGGATCTGCGGATCCTCACTGCTGCTGCTCTCTTTTCTTTTTACATTGAAGCTATAAGATACCCTGTTGTTCTTCTGTGCTGTTTGTTGACTTTGCCAATTATCAATCAGCTTCTTCGCTACTAACCTCTGCACGTGATGTCTGCAACCATCACTACAACTGCTCCCTCTGTCGCTTCCGCGACCGACATTCTTAAGGCCATTCCGCTCGAGGGCACGCCGTTCGGTGCTCGTATCATTCTGCCAGCCTACACCCAAGATCCCGCTGAACTTAACGATGCCGACTTCCAGCGCCTCTACGATACGGTCCACCAATATCTTGTTGTCGTCATTCCTGATCAGGCTGCTCTCAAGCCTTCTTCACAATATCAGCTAACAAAGCGCTTTGACCCAACTTGCGAGGGAAAATACGGCCACTCCAAAGAGTTCCGCCACGAGAAGTCCGTTCTGCGCCGCGACGGCCATTCCACTCCGTCCCAGCCCCAGGTGCAGATTCTCGGTCAAGGTCGCCACGATGGCCACGAAGGTGTGGCCGACCTCCTCCTTCGCCATCCCACCCATATGTCCTTCCATCACGACCCACTCTCCGAGGACGACATGGCCAACGGATACACTCGCTTCTACCGCTGGCATATTGACTCTGCCCTGTATGGACTCGCTCCCCCGGTCGCGACAACACTTCTAGGCATTAACTGTCCAGTCGACAATAATCAAAAAATCCGTTACGAAGACACCGGCGAAGAGATCACAACCGCCAAGGCAGCCACCGCCTTTGCCTCAGGCGCGATAGCCTTTGACAACCTCTCGGACGAAGAGAAGGAGTTCGCGCTCAACACCACAGTCGTCTACGCGCCTCATCCATACATCTTCATCTCCCCCGCCAAAGCCACGTCCGACGGCCTGACCATGGTCTCTGAGGGTAAGGAGCTACCGCTCGATGAGCTCCCCGAGTGGGAGGAGGACAAAATCAAGCGCCTGCCTCTTGTTTGGACCAACCCAGTCACCGGCAAGCACCACATGCAAGTCCACGGTTGCTGTATCTGGAAGCTCGAGACCCCGAACGGCACCCTCGAGCTCGAGGAGGCTCGCAGCACCGTCTACCGGCTCATGCGTCCCAACATCTCACCCGACCGCATCTACTGCCACGACTGGAACAATGGTGATCTCGTCATCTTCTTCAACCGCGGCGTCTGGCACTCTGTCACTGGTCAGTTCGAGGAGGATGGTCACAGGCTTATGCATCAATGCAACATCGCATCCGGTGTGGACCCGATCTGCCAGAAATAGTGTAACATGCTGATATGGTATGCATGTTGAGAGATTTGTTCAGACTGAATTTCGGCGTTGGTGGGGTATACCAAGATACAGTAAGGATTTGATAGCATACGGGTTTATATTGGTTTCGCGCTTCCACTGTGGCTCTTATTTGTAATATGCGTTTCTCATTGTTTGTACTTTCATAAGAAAAATTGCTTTTGGTACCATAAATCTGCCGCACTTTTGGAATTTATTATTGATACTCCTCAAGGCAGCATAGGACCTCAACGAGACGTTAAACCTTTGACAGCTTCAAGTAAGACAATTGCGCTACTGACGTCGCGTATTCATGATTTCCCGAAGTTAAATGAATAAAATAACTACAAAATTGATTTCGCGGATCACGTGACAGCAGTTAGGCGTTAACGTTCCAAACGCGTACTACACTACAACTACACAAACGCGTATGCCACAGTGAATCGCTCATGGCTTGTCTTCAGTGACATCAGAATACGATTTCTTAGGATTTGACGGAGTTGGCAAGACAATTGCAAATGGAATGTCCAATTATAGAGAGCATAAGGAGCGTTGATCGCAGGGAACATGTCGGCTCTCGGCTCTACTGTTTCGGGGGCAGGATAGATGAATTGAAAGGACCTCTTACCGCGCGGACAGGCGGTGCGTACATTCGGTACTTGATATAATTTGATGGATTTGCTAATATTATCTAGCTGTCTATATTTCTGCTATTCTCACAGACGCGTCTGTTAATGTGGATTACGAGAGGATGCAGGCAACAGTTTTTGTCAGGGACGAGAAGTCGTTGCCGCGTGTGCATGCCGGCGACTACATACTTCTCACGAACGTGAAAGTATACACTTTAAAAATATGCATAGAGGCATCTCGAATTTTTGCTGACGAAAATATAGTTCCAACTTCGCGATCATGGTTCGATCCACTGCGTGTCAACTGCAAAGACAACTTTTTTCGGCTGGAACCCGTCGAACCCCAAAACCGTGACGAAAAGCGAGAAAGTATGTGTAACTCAAGTACAATTGTCAATACTTTCGAAATACTTTGCGAAGCACTGTCATGACCTTATGGCCCGTCAGGAGAATGGCCAAGGTGTGACTGTCCCTTCCCGGACGTCTGATGTTCCCCCCCAAAGCTGGACAGAAGGTCAACCTAGAGCCAACCCGCAACAGTCGCCAGCTACAGCCGACGTCACTGTATCAAAGTCGAATTCTTATAGTGCCGAATTTTCCAAACCTCGTACATTACTACAGGATCTAAGGCCCCGCATGTGGGCTTCCGTTGTTGTACAGGTAGTCAGAGCATTAGAAAACGGCCGAAACTACGTTCTTCAGGTATCTGACTTCACTTCCAATAGCGACTTCAAGAGCGACGTAGGAGCTGAAGAGATTGGACTCCCTCGTGGTCAATACCTAATGGAGGTGGCACCGTTTGATGCAAGTCGGGAGTATTGTAGGAAGAATATTGAATGCGGGAAAATAATCGCGATTGATCAGCTGCAATTAAAAATGAGTCCGTTCGGACATTTGGAGGCGAGAGTCAACGGTGATCGACAAAATCGATCAAGGTCGTTCATTCGCGTCTTGTCGGATGAGGACCCGGAAGCAAAGGATGTGATTGCGAGGCGTCAACAGTGCCTTCAACGGCTTAGGAAGAACGATTACGATAATGATCTTAGGCTTCCGCCGGAGCCGAATTTTGGTAACGATGCTGTGAATCCTCCGGGTACCGATTCAAAACTGGCCCATTCTAAGCAGCACTCGATGCGAGGTGCACGAGCGGACCCTCGGCCGCGACAATCGCTCTCACCATCTCGATATTCAGGCACATCTGCTCGCACTTTTGACCGAGCTGAGTACCAAAAAGTGTCGGATAATCTGCCATCCTCGCAGCCGGAAGAGAAAGTTCCCGTCGAGACCGCGAAGCGTCAGAACGCAGACGAAGACGACGAGCGTTCCTCCAAAAATCGGAAAGTTGTATCCCAAGACTCCACAATTACAACGCCCGATAATTCTCGTCAACCGCCCTTGACGAAAAACGAAAATATTTCCCAGCCGGCGGCCACTGTCAAGCTGTCTTCAGACTGTGCGTAATTTTTCCCACCAACTTATTTGCGATTGCTGACTTTTGGTATGGGAAGTTTGTTGTAGAGATCGAAGTATGAAGAACACTCCAATTAGGGAGATTGTGGCAACCGCGAAAGTCGATGACAAGTTCCGTCTGATTTGTTCTTTCCGTGACTTTCTTCCAAAGTCCTGGGAAGAGGGGATCAGAGAAACGTATGATGCCAAAAACAAATCCTAATTTTGAGAGGGTTCTCTAATTGACGTAATATTAGGCCATCAGGCGAGAAAATATTTGCGTTTGCGGCCGTCGTCGTGGATGAAGCCGGCGAGAGCCTTACCGTCGCCATCATCGGATCCGGGGCAGAGGAACTACTTGGCTGTCGGCCAGATCCGTATGAACCTCATTCGTTGCGGGAAGGTTGAATTACTAACAATTTCTAGTGAGAATCTGCCTAAAGTGCAGCAGAAACTATGGAAGATTTTCAAACCGCCGAGCGAGGACAATGAGCACGTTTGGGTTGATCTGACAGTTCAAGCATATGCGAGGCCGATTGATAAGAAAGGCCAGCAAAAACTTGGATGGAAGGTATATGGTTGTAAGATATTGTAGACAGGGGTTATTTAATCGTATGTAATACTTAGGAGTTGTCCCCTGCCCAGGCTATTTCGATTTCAAATGTATACTAGTTCGTTCAAATGTACACTAGTTCGTGCTGTACAGCACTTTGAAAGCTTAATGTTGTGGCTCTACTGTATAGTATTGCTTGATCCTTCAAGCAATTGAAGATCTGGATAAGATTGTAGCAGGCCTCTTTAATTTGTCTCTTCGTTTCTATGTGTAATAATAAGGAAAGGTTATCACAATGTTAGCTGAAATGACGGATGACAGAGCGGCAAAATCCGTAAATTGCGTAGCATCGAAGCAACTTATGAGATACACAGAACGTATAACACAACGTTAGATAACATATATTACTCACAACCATATCGCGACCAAAAAAAATCCGCCAAACGCACTAACATAAGTGAAGAGATAGAATTAGTCATTCGTCTGATTAGCCGACCTTGTACGCCACATCAGCAGCGAGCCGCACGGCTTGTTTCATACTCTGCGGCGTTTTAATAAGAACAGTGTGGGTTTCGTGACGTCAAGAGCCACAAGTGGCGCAGATAGAATACTTATCCAGCCAAAGTTGGCCCAGCTCCTCCACATATGAATTAACAGTGGTCAACTAGCTGGCCGAACTTTCTAAAGCAAATTTATTTTAACGGCAGTTTTGTATTTGCTTGGTAGCTTGCACTGGTTTAAAAGAATATGGCTGACGTTGAGACGCATCCGCATGCTATTCAGACCCCGCAGTTGGTTCCAGACGCAATACCAGCGAGTGGAGCTGCTTCTTCATTGAGTGGATTACAGAATAGGGGACACCGGCGAAAGCCTAGGAATACGAAGCAGCAAGATGAGCGACCTGAAGGGAGCACTTCTCCGCGGCGGAGTGATGCATCGTCCACAAGGGACAAGGCACCTGAGCACCGAGGGACTCGCCCACGACGGAATAATAACGGAAACCGAGGTCAGGAACAGCGCATCGAAAGCGGTCTTAACAATATAGGCACCGACACGACTGTCGCAAACCGGCACGGAGAAGCGTCTTTGTCCGACGATCACCGAACTGAAGGTCACGAACACGGCCAGCAAGGCTCGCGACACCGGAATCGCAGGCGGCATGGTGGTCGCACTGGCACTGATGGCGAACAGCCACGTGATGCTACCTCCTCGGATCAGTCTAGTAGACATAGAAAACACGGAGGAAGAAATGGTAACGCGAGTAGCCGAGGAGACATAAGACAACGGACCATTCCGACAACTTTCGGCACTCAACTCACACCGTCCGGGCTCGGCAATATAGAGACCGACAGTCATTCTGGCGATCATCAACATCAACATGCCAGAAACAATATGCCACTAGCAACGTTGGAGTTGGCTGATTACTTCTTCGGCATTGACTTAAGTGCGAGCTCGCTGTCGGTGAGCATCCTGCAGGAAATTCACTCTGGCGCGTACGAGTGTATGATTTGCATGAATTCCATTACTCGGAAGTCGCGAATCTGGACTTGCGATACCTGCTATCGCGTTTTTCACATAAACTGCATTCAGAAGTGGGCCAAGCAGCTCAAGACTACCGGAGCGGAAAGCAACCCGTCGCAGCAATTCGATATGCAGCCATGGCGATGCCCAGGATGTCAGACCTCACGTGAAGATATACCACAACGGTATCGCTGCTGGTGCGGCAAAGTCGAGAATCCAGATCAGTCATCGTTGTTCCCTCCGCATAGTTGTGGGCAGACTTGTAAGGCGGAGTACTCAAATTGTCCGCACGGATGCCAGATGTCTTGTCATCCAGGACCGCATCCAAAATGTCAAGCATTGGGACCGCAAATTGACTGTTTCTGTGGCAAATCATCGTCTCAAAGGCCTTGTGTGGACACCAAGTATGATGGCTGGAGTTGCGGCGTCGTGTGTGGCGAGATGATGGCGTGTGGAGTGCATACTTGCCCGCGGCCTTGCCATCTGGGACTATGTGGACCATGCCAGGCTCCTATTCATAGTAGTTGCTATTGTGGTAAAGACGATAAGGTAGTAAAGTGCTCTGAGACATTACCGGCCAAACGAAGCAAGTTTATTGACGAGGATGGCGATGAAGCATGGTGGACTGGAATCTACAAGTGTGATAATATTTGTGGCCGGTAAGCTACTAGTTTTGGCATCTGGCGTCAGTGGAATTACTAGGTTACTAACGGACTGGAATAGGGAATTTGATTGCGGAGATCATCAATGTCAAAGAGACTGCCATCCTCAAGATCTAGAGCCGGCGCATTGCCCCTTGAGTCCAGACGTTGTCGCGACGTGCCCCTGTACCAAGCACACAGTGCAGGAAATCCTAGGTCGTCCTAGAGAAAAATGCACGGAGCCTGTTCCTACATGCAAAGAGTTGTGTAGAAAGTTACTGCCATGTGGGCACCCTTGTCAACGGAAATGCCATACTGGGCCGTGTTTTCCGTGTTCGGAACGAGTCACGGTCCCTTGTGAGTGCGGATACAATCAGATTACTTTGCACTGGTATGTTAATGGTATCTCGCAAACCGTATTGAATTTATGCTCATTACTTCATTCAGTGCTGATCTCGCTCTCGGGACTCCTCGGTGCAATCGGATTTGCCGTGTCCAACTGAACTGCCAGCGCCACGAGTGTGGTAATACCTGCTGCCCTGCTGAACGATTAGGACAAGAGCGGTTATCTAAACAACGCCGTAAAGACAACAATAGTTATCAAAATCTCGAGGACTACATCGAACCACAGCATATTTGCCTACAAAGTTGTAATAGGCTTTTGAAATGTGGCAGTCATCGTTGTCAAATGACGTGTCACCGTGGACCATGTCCGCCGTGTCTTGAGGCCAGTTTTGATGAATTGGCTTGCCATTGTGGGAGAACAAAGATTATGCCTCCGGTTGCTTGTGGTGCGACACCGCCGAAATGCGAGTATCCCTGCGAAAGGCAAACTCCTTGTGGTCATCCTATTGTTCGGCACAATTGCCATTTAGATGACGAGGAGTGTCCGAAGTGGTATGTTGCTCTTGTTCCGATTTAGAGTCCTAGCAATGCTAATAATTTACATAAGTCCCTACTTTGTCGAACGAACATGTATGTGCGGCAAGAATGTCCTGAAAAACCAGCCATGTAGTCGTCAGCAAGTCTCATGTGGTACTATCTGCAACAAGCTTCTCGCCTGTGGTTCGCACCGTTGCAAGAAAGTCTGCCACCGCGATGGTCAATGCGAAATCCCGTGCCGTCAGTCTTGCGAAAAGATCAAAACTTGTGGTCATCCTGACGAAACACCATGTCATTCTCCATTCCAGTGCGAAGAAGCTACTCCTTGTACCTCGTTGATTAAGATCAGTTGTGCTTGTGGTAACTTGACAACTACAGTTAAATGCAATGCGACAAGGACCAACAGCAGTCCAAAACGGGAACTGAAATGGTAGGTGATATTGATGTCATCAAACTTTGTTGGACAAACTATTTATAAGTTCCTATAGCAACGATCAATGTGCAATTATTGCCCGAAATAATCGACTCGCAGAAGCTCTCAATATCAATACAGAAACCCGCAAAGACTCAACACTAATCCACACAGAACTTTGCCTCAGTCTCTACGGCACAAACAAGCAGTGGTGCGAGAGTATTGAGAAGATCGTTGACTCGTTTGTTATCGCGACGCCGCCGAAGCGGTCCCTCGCTTTCACTCCAATGAAGCGTACACAGAGACAATTCATTCATACTCTTGCCGAGGCATACAATCTAGAAAGCGAATCTCAAGATCCCGAACCTCATAGGAGTGTCCTTCTCCACAGAACTTCGAAGACCGCTTTGCCAGAGCGAAACTTGGCTCGATCGTATGCTATATACTGGAAGATGAAAGCTCACGATGGCACACTTCCTTCCAGCCGCGCACTTCCTGCGCAACTCAGGAAGACTCCGAAGCAGGCTTATAATGCCATCCTACTCGAATCCGTCCAGATCGGATTGACACGCGTCGATCTAGAGCGAAAGCTAGAACCCGTTATAGCTGCGTCTTCGCAACTTCAATTCTCAGTGCAATGGATCGCAGATGAGGATGTTCTGTTGCAGCCCAAATCGTCGTCGTTAGGAGTCGAAGAAGTTGAAGCCGAGCTGGCAACCTTGAAACCAATAGTTCGCAAGTTTGTTGTCTTGCAAGAGCGTCTTGCGGAAGTTGTCGAATTGTGTTGGGTCACGAGAGATAACGTTGTTGCGTATCGCGAAAAGAGCATGTCTCAGACGAGCAGCTCTGCACCGACGCCGTCGGCTTCGATGGTTAACTTGGTAAAGGGGGCTAGATTGACGTTGTCAAATTCGTTTGCGGCATTAGCCGATGGGCCGGAAGCGGCTGGTGCGTCTACAGGGCCTTCTGTGCAAGCGATGCCGAGAAAGGCACCTGAACCAGTAGCAGAGTCGTGGGAAGATTTGCAGGTTGACGAGGCTGAATCTGGTCGGGTAGAAGAGGAGGAGGATGCTACCGAAGCCGCAAAACCTGGCGAAGACGAGCGCGAAAACCAGGAAGGCACGTCGGACGGGGAATTAGTTAAAAATCAACCGTGACGAGAGAAGCGAATTAGTGTTTGTATTGCATTTTTGTAAATGTTACTACGTTGGAAATTAAAAAATGTTGGTTGCTGCATTTAGCATTCTTTTTATTTTCTGAAAAAGCTCTGGTTAGATGGCATTATGAGGTCCTATAAACTTTCTTGCAAATCGTCCCCAGACTTAGTATGTGACACGTTGTGTGGACCTACAATCGTGTTCATCGTCTTGCGGCATGTCTCGGTGAACGGTACGCGCTTCGGCGTGATTGTATGTTGGTTGCCGACAAAATGAGTTAACTGTCGTAAACAACACCACATGCAACCAAAGCGCCTACTTACTTGCAGGAAGACTAAAAAAAAAAAACACCGTCATTTGACGCATGTCATGCCTCAGGAGGGAGTCGAACCCACGACCTTGAGATTATGAGACTCACGCTTTAACCAACTAAGCCACCAAGGCATCAATATTTGTGTACCATTGGTAAGTTTCAAGCTAAAAATGTAGATCCAGGGCAAGGGTTATCTGATCCGTGCCTGAATTTAACAGATATAACTAATAAGAAGCAGTTTAGGGAAGTGCTAATATATGGACTTTTATTTTACTAGCAGGATCTTTCTTGCGCTCAGTGTATGAACAAGTTTTCCCTGGCTTCTCTATTCTCGCCGGGGCGTGACAGACTAACAGTACAGAATGTTTCTAAACTAAAGAATTTACAGTAAGTTAACTGGGGCAAGAGCGAAGTAACGAAACCCTGGTAACAACGTAACTGTGGGCAAGGGTTCCATGGGAAGTAGAAGCCATCGAGCCCGGTCCGTGAAAAAGCCCTAACCAAAAAAGCAGTCACAGCAGCCTAACATATGCCAAGCCCTACTCGGCTCCGCTACCGACAACGTCCACAGTTAATACGGAATTTGGCGAAGCCTATACAGAAATCACCTACGCGGAGTTCAATACTACTGCCAGTAAGTCACCACTATTCGGTTCAGCTAATAACAAGTGAGTACATTTAGCCATTTAATGGATATAAGCGAATGTTATGAGTTGTAAGCCAGTGGTCTAACAGTAGTTTAGTGGGTGCCTACAAATATCTTGAGGAGGTATACACAACTATCTAGTCCTGATCAGGACCGTTGCGCAATTCCTAGGTGATGCTTACATATGTTTTGTTTGTTATAGTTGCAACGCAAGAAGCAGTCCGATGTTCTTCGATTCCTTCTCCGGGTTCGCTGCTGGGAGTACCGACAGTTGAATGTCATTCACCGTGCTTCCCGTCCTTCTCGTCCAGACAAGGCTCGTCGACTTGGTTACAAAGCGAAGCAGGGTTTCGTTATCTACAGAATTCGTGTGAGACGTGGAGGCCGGAAGAAACCAGTTCCCAAGGGTGCCACTTACGGTATGGAACTTTGAACAATGCGCTAAGAAAGATCATATTTAGTCTAATGACTTGGAATAGGTAAGCCCACCAACATGGGTGTTAACCAGCTTAAGTACCAACGATCACTTCGCACCACCGCCGAGGAGCGTATTGGCCGCCGCTGCCCCAACCTTCGTGTTTTGAACTCCTACTGGATTAACCAAGACTCTACTTACAAATACTTCGAAGTCATCCTTCTCGATCCCCAGCACAACGCTGTTCGAAACAACGCCAAGTACAACTGGATTGTCGCTCCTGTTCATAAGCACCGCGAGTCTCGTGGTCTTACAGCGGCTGGTAAGGCCTCCAGAGGTATCAAGAAGGGTCACGGATATACAAAGACCAACGCGGGCAGAAGACACACGTGGAAGTTGCACAATACTCTCAGTTTGTGGAGATACCGTTAGATGGTATAGCCATTGTATGGCTTCGCTTGAGCGAATTGTGGCATATACTCTCAAAAAGCTTTTTTTTTCGAAAATTAATTCCAGCGTTTTGCAATAAGAGTGTATCATGTATTCATAGCCGAACTTAAAATGCAATGACTCATATTTAAACGTGTAAACTCATAAAAATACTAGCATGAATTTGCTGTTCTGAACAAATTAAATACGTCTGTATTTCGCCAAGTTCGCATAGTTATGTAAGACAACCCGTAAAACCGAACATATTTACCGAATGACAGATTCGTGGATTAAATGCTAATATACTACAAGATTGCGAGTTATCTAGTCCTCCTCCATCTCTTCGTCCTCGTCTTCTTCCTTTGCTAGACGCTCGGCTTCCTCCAGCAATTCCTTGGGAACAAACTCGTGTGCGCCATTAGTCTCAGAAGTACTAACCCATGATATTTCTAGCTCGAAATCTTTGTCCTTCGCGTCACCGTGTGCGGAATAAATGATCTTAGCGGCAGCCTTGACAGCATCTCTAGCAGAAATGTTTGGAAGATCTAATTTTTCTAGCTCTGATTTTGCCGCTTGCCTGCCCTTCCCCGTTGCAGCACCTAAGTACCCCTGTTATGACAGAATTAATCTTCCTCCATGACAAATCTCATATACTACGTACCCAGTAAGCGCCGGATGGTTCAATTGTGTAAAGATGCGGACCCGATTCATCTACACCACCAACAATAGCCGAGATACCAAAAGGCCGCACCGAATTGTATAAGGTATATGCCTGCACATAACCGGCAAGACGATTCGTCAAGGACGTAACCCCGATTGGAACCTTATATGTACCCCGCCACGAATAGGCCTCAGATCTGCCTTCGCCGACAAAATGACGACCGTCAGGAGTTAAACCTGAATATGCCTATACAGAGTTTGACCAGTCAATACAAATTAATGCTTTGAGGCGCCTCTGGTCGATGGCTAAACTTGCAGAATACATACAACACCGATATGTTTGTCGATAGTTTGGATCTTCTTATTGGCTCCGGGGACCAGTAATTTCGAAGACACGATCTTCTCGACGGCTAAAACGATGCCGTCTTTGCACTTGATCCCGATCGCGGTGCCGTCAGCCTCAACTGCTTTACTTGCATATTCCACTTGAAAGTTCCGTCCGTCTGCAGGTCTACGTTAATAAACCGAATCAAATTACAATAGATGATGCATGCTTAGGATCCTGAGTGTAAACATACCGGGACTGAAGACACTGTTTGACAAATCGTAGCCTGTACCAATTGAAGTCTACATTAAACCGCACATGAGCATGCCAAAATCTTCACAGCGATTGCTATAAGCACACAAGCCGAACGCTTACCATGGTGACGTTCTTGTCAAATCACGGCGGGCAGGGAGGAGTCGTTGAAAATAGAGAGCAGATATGGCAACAAATGTCAGCCTAGCCGATGTTTGTATGTAAGCTTGTCCAAGGTTGGCCTTGGCCAATGGGTGACACACTAGCCACAGCTTGCACCGCCTGCCTTCAAGCCACATCTATCAGCCGCACACTCTCTGGCTTTCGGGGGTTATTCATATTATAGATGTTCCATAGTCGAGCACTTTGTCTTTGACCGCGATTTCATTGCTTGAAAAATCATCATGGGCACATCACTTTACAGAGCGCATGATGGCCAGTCGTAGTGTTTCTACGCATGCTGCAACATTGGCTCCTAGCTAGCCCACGGGATAGACGCAGCAATGCTTCTCTACATGTGCAAGTCCTTGGCGATTGGACACCTATTTGGGGGGTCTTTGGACTCTCAAATGCGCTGCTTAAATATCGCATTTTTGCTAGGGTTCGCGAGGTTTTGTAGGTTTTTCTAGGCACTAATAATATACACCAAAGTCTTTATATTCATCCATACTGTTCAGAACAAATTTCGAGGAGAAAGAAATGCCAGTAGACAGGAATAAGAGAACAATCTTAAAAGGAATGTTCGGCGAATCATTGCACCGGGCCTCATCCGGATCCGCGAAGGGTACTCCTTAGGCGTCCCTTGAAGAACACCAGAAAGCCCGCTGCACCCAAGATTCACCATAAAATCTTTTCTCCATTCAACCATAGGATATTCACATATGTCATGGACATGCGCCGAGAGATGGGTACATCTCGTAGGAATGCTTGAAGACACAATAAATCTACTGTGCCCGTTGAATGTTGGTTTTAGCGTTAATTTAAAAAGAAAAAAAAAATTCAAGGGAAGGGAACAAGAAGAAGATTAATATGGATGGCATAAATGCATATACGACAGTGCAAATCGCGGGCATAAACACGCCAGCTGCGAAACTTTGAGGAAAACGTCATCGCGTACTGTCAAGTTATGAGAAAAACTGAAAATCTGGCGAGACTCTAAATTGTCCTGCCTCTTATCTACACTCTTTACTACAGCAATGAAGACCGCAATTCTCTCTGTCTATGACAAGACCGGTCTATTAGACTTGGCGAAAGGTCTCGTCAAGCACGACATCCGTTTGCTGGCGTCTGGAGGTACAGCGAAGCTTGTCCGTGAAGCTGGATTCCCTGTAGAGTGCGTTCCCTATAAGATATTGGCTGGATCAACTTAAGACTCATTTGGGAATAATGCACTGACAAAGTTATTACTAGAGATGTCAGCGCTATCACTCATGCTCCTGAGATGCTGTCTGGTCGTGTCAAGACTCTTCATCCTGCCGTTCATGCTGGTAAGTCCACCTGAAACGCGAAAATTTGGACAAGGTTTTAACGAGGTTGTCAGGAATTCTCGCGCGTGATATCGAGTCGGACGAGCATGATCTCGCCGAGCAGGGTATCGACAAGGTCGACTATGTCGTCTGTAATCTCTATCCCTTCAAGGAGACGATTGCTAAGGTCAATGTTACCATTGAGGAAGCCGTTGAAGAGATTGACATTGGGGGGGTAACGCTTCTCCGAGCCGCGGCTAAGAATCATGCGCGTGTCACAATCTTGTCCGACCCTTCCGATTATCCAAGCTTTTTGGAGCAACTCGACAAAGGCGAGATCACAGCCGAGGCCCGAAATAGCTATGCCCTAAAAGTCAGTATCTTCAAGGATTGCGCTTGCCCTGTCGGAAGCTTACTGCTGATCTGGAATATATAGGCATTTGAACACACCGCAGAGTATGATGCGGCCATTTCCGACTTTTTCCGCAAGAAATATGCAGAGTCGAAGTCCCAATTGACGCTTCGCTATGGTGCCAATCCCCACCAGAAACCCGCACAGGCGTATGTCAAGCATGGTGAACTTCCTTTCAAGGTCCTTGCTGGATCTCCTGGGTACATTAACTTGCTTGACGCGCTGAACTCGTGGCCTCTTGTCAAGGAGCTTTCTATTTCATTGAGCCTTCCAGCAGCCGCTAGCTTCAAGCATGTCTCGCCTGCCGGTGCAGCCGTTGCGGTCCCGTTGTCTGATGTGGAGAAGAAAATCTACTTTGTCGACGACATCGCTGAAGACGATCTGACTCCTCTTGCTGTTGCATATGCCCGTGCTCGTGGTGCGGACCGAATGAGCAGCTTCGGTGATTGGATTGCCCTCTCCGATACGGTCGACCCAACTACTGCCCAGATCATTTCTCGAGAAGTCTCCGATGGTGTTATTGCTCCTGGCTACTCCGCCGAGGCACTCGAGATCCTCAAGAAGAAGAAGGGTGGCAAGTACACCATTCTTCAGATTGACCCTGCCTTTACACCCGACCTGGTTGAGACACGACAAGTGTATGGAGTCAGTTTGTCACAGAAGCGCAACGACGTCTTTATAAATTCCGGTTCCTTCAAGGATATCGTGTCTAAAAATAAGGATCTTCCCGACAGTGCTATTACTGACTTGGTTGTCGCTACTATTGCTCTGAAATACACCCAGTCCAATTCTGTAGCCTACGCTAAGAATGGCATGCTAATTGGTCTCGGCGCCGGTCAGCAGTCACGGATCCACTGCACCCGACTCGCTGGTGATAAGGCCGATAATTGGTGGCTGCGCCAGCATCCACGTGTTCTGGGATTCAAGTGGGCCAAGGGAGTCAAGAGACCAGACAAGAGTAATGCTATCGACCTGTTCGTTAGCAACCAGATCCCAACTGAGGATCCGGAAAAGTCAGAATACGAATCCAAGTTTACTGAAGTTCCTACTCCATTGACAGCCGACGAGCGCAAGGAGTGGCTCTCAAAATTGGACGGAGTTGCATTGTCATCGGATGCGTTTTTCCCCTTTGCCGACAATGTCTACAGAGCTGCTCGGAGCGGTGTCAAATATATCGCTGCCCCAAGTGGATCTGTCCAAGACGAGGCTGTCTACGCGGCCGCGGATTCCAAGGATATTGTCTACGTCGAGAACCATGTCCGATTGTTCCATCATTAAACGGTTAAACATGTTTTGATTTAGCTATAGTCGATTTTGTGGTTTGTTTTATATTTGTATTGTTACACGCAGGTACCATGGTTAGAACAAATTTGAAGATGACTTACAGATGGATGGCTATTGGGACTGACAAACCAGCTAGTTTGACATATAGAGTACAACGTCTATCGATTAAACCAGAATTAATACAAAGAGTTCCATAAACAATACCAGTAATTGTATCATAGTATCATTCTAAACAACGCAGCATACCCATTAAAAAGCCGGCATAACCAACCAAAAAATTCGTCAAATTATATTTACAAGAACAAAGCTGGGTAGATAATGACAAAACAGATCAACGGCATAATTGTTCGGTCGAGCTTCTGACGACGGAAACGATCGGTGTGGTCCCACACCTGAGATAGAATATCCTCAAAAATGCTACTGCGCTCACGGAAAAGGCGAATGACCTAGAAATCGAAGGGCTCGAAATCCCGCGCGAGAGAAGTACCATTCATCGCCAGAGATGACTCAATCCAAACCTCTTCTCCCTAAGGTACCTTCATGAACATTCTCAGCAGTCTTCGCACATTCAACATCGTAATCCAACGAAGCGTTGTGTCACCAAGGTCGTGTTCTCGGCATCAAAACTTGCGGGACCCACCACGTTTCGATTTCTATGACAATGTCGCAGAGGATTATCGCATCAGTGCGTTCTTCGACCTAGTAACACATTGACAGAAGTCTTAAGAGTTGCCGTTTCGCTCTCATTTGCTATGCCAGTATAACATCCTATCAACTGTTGTCTACTTTCCCCGTCGTCACTCTCCCTACCAACACGTGGTTCCTTTCTGCCGTCAAAAAACCACCAGCACCCCATTATTTCTCATGCCTTCTCCTCCACATCATTCTCAGTCACTGTCCAGACCCACCCTCCACTCTCGTCGCCCCGGCTCTCCAGCCTAGACAGCTTCCTCAGAAAATGCACTTTCAATAGGCCTGTCCATGATGGCCGCGTGCCCGATTATCGTAACACATGTGGCCCCTAGGAGCCACAAGAGGGTTGAGAAAGGAGAGGCAAGAAGTCCTAACGGCAGCGCTATAACTAGAAGGCCGACATACAGTTGTGAAGTGGTTAGTCGTACGAATCCTAAGGCGCGTCAGCTGATACTTCTGCAGAGCACGTCAGCAGCACAACATCATACCTAAGTTTAAGTCTGCACCATTCAAATAGTTAATGCCATACAAGCTAGCGCATATGAAGACCTACATGTGTGTTAGCGCTTTATCGACACAGACCCAACAAAACCAAAAACAAAAATACCAAGTCAAACAGCAGCAACATGTTCTTGAACAAACTATAAACGGATAGCATGGCAAAGATGATCACATAATTAGCCGAGAAGTATGCAAGATTATATGTAACTCGGCTCTGGACGTCATTCATGTTCTTGGGCTTCGAAATTCGTTTCAAGTCGAAAAACTCATTGACAGGTCGCATAGTTCCCACTTTGCTCCGCAGCATTGTAGAGTCGGTCTGTCTCCTGCATCAGGACTTGTAAAAAACCAGGTTTTCATTTGGGAAAAATACCTTAAACCTCTCGACAAATTGCTGCACCTTTAAGCGTGGAACATCTTGTCAGAACCTTCCCGGGATACATGGACAGTTCGAACAGTTACGTACCTGGATATTTTGAAATCTGACGCTCATTTTTGGGGGCTCAAGGAATAAACTCCGACAAGAATAAACACTGCTGCAGCACCTCTATTTATTAAATTGCTTGTTTATAGCCAAGTTCACGCAGAAAAACTACTTCGAAAGGGTCATCGAAAGAGGGCGACGCGAATGGTGCCACTGGGGCTGAGCGCAGTTCAAATCTGGGCTAGGGTCCGTTGTCATGTCAACGTAAGCTTCGTCTTTCAAGACACACGTCAGGAATTTCCGAATTACGTATGCAGCAGAGTGGAATGCACCG
>JANJPG010000369.1:0-10998 GCA_030407185.1 Lipomyces yarrowii
GGGTCGTCCCTTTCAAATGAGAGAGATCGTTAACAGGTTCGCGTACTGTGAGTAGTATTTTTCATACTGTCAGTGGTGACGACAGGACCGTTGTCGGCGTGAGTGTACGCAGAAGCGATATCACCTTCAAGCATTACTCGGATAGTGAATTCATGCACATACTGGAGCTTGGGATTGGTGGCATCGCGGTCGACCTTGAGGAGACGGATGTTGTCCTTTCCGTAGCGGGCGGAGGAGAGCTTGACCATTGTGGATATAGATAAGTGGCTCTGGGCGTGTAGTGTACTGAGGAAATCAGTGCAGGACTTCGACGGTGATTAGAAGTAGGCAAAGACTTGCAACGACAGGAATGTCGGTCGATCTTATACGTCTTGATTAGCGGACGCGCATCCGATAGCGATCGGATGGTGATCGGGACGCTATCAATGTTGTTCTCGCACTTATGCGAATGTTTGATTTAGGCAGCAAGAGCGTCGTCATTACAAGCGAACAATTGCTGCGTGCACGATAGTCGAAATCTTGGTTCCTAACTAAGATGCGACTCACGTCATCGCCCAAACGCACAGCCAGCCTGCGGCGGCGTCGGCCATGTCCGAAAGCCGCAGACAGGGACTCGCACTTGTCCGCGCTGCCCACAAGAAACAACGATCGCACTCTGATAAATTGCCGGCAACGATTGTTAACGATATCGGTTAGACAGACCAGATCTGCATGTAATACTAGTGGTACTGGAATATAGGAGATTTGGGTGTCGGTTAGCTAACACCACCAGTGTCCATTAGGCATGTTTTACAAAGAGTACGCCGATGCTTTACGTAGATGAGTGGCCCTAGCTAACCTGAAGCATTGCGATTATTAACGACCACCTCCTTGCGACAGAAACGTGGTCATGATTCAAGCTAGACAACATAAGACGGCCAAATTCGAATCATCATAGCTACGGATGAATCGTGTTGGCGAATCGCAGGGACACGGCACCACCAAAATGTCCCAGACTGCTACGACTGAATTTGTAGATTGCGGTCTGTACCCACGCGAACTCGTGCAAGTATAAACTGGTCGATGTAGTGCAAGAGATAACAAAGAATCTGTGACTCCGGGCCTGGCCGAGAGTCTCCAGAAAGCCGAGTTCAAACATTCCCCTGAGTGTCCCCTGGGTCAGAACTAACCCGGAGTCCGCACTCTTTAGTGTCCGGGTCACCGGGTGAGCACCCTGCGGCTTGCCTGAGTCGGGTCGACAGCCCGGTGAACCGGCAAATTGTGCAACTAGGACTTGATCATTTTCTCAGCTTGTGTCCGCAGCCATATTCCGTGATAAATACGATCATAGACTGCACGATTTGATTGTAAACAGGCTGCATACTATCGTTGCTTAAACAGCGTTCAAACTCTGCAGGCCTCAATCACCGGATTAAGCCGAGCTGGACAGTCCGAGAATCGCGGCCGATCATAGCTCGATTAGCGTGCTGACGACGCGTCAAATATTTGTCCTTACCTCAAGACTAATTAAATCGTGCAACTTTGTGGCTGGCCAGTGGCCAAATGGCTCTTACTTTTGTTTACGCCCGGTTGTCATAGTGCCAGTCGTATCTTACCGGATGGTTAACCAATCTCTGCTGCTGAGAATATTGGACCCACTCTACTTGAATCCGGAGGCCTAAGTGCAACTTTCGGCTTGGTACTGCACCGGCGTCCGGTAAGTCGTATGACTGTAGTCTGGCCCCATTTCTTCGCTCCTGGGCCGGATGAGCTACGCCCGTACCGCCAAGTTCGCTTCCCAGTTTCTTCTATCTTGCTTCTAACAAAGAGAAAAAAGTCATCTTCGAAGGCATAGTTGGTCAGTTAGTGTTACACCTCTGATATCTTTGACCCGACATGTACTTTACCAGCGAGATATATAACTGATATGATGCAGCTATACAATGCACTACGGCCGGCGTTCGTCGCTATCAGTGTCACCGCGGTCACTCCCATGCCATGTCAGATCTCTTCTAATCCATGAGAACCACAATTGCGCACTACGTGGTGCACAGCCTGCCTAGCGCCAAATTATGATGCCAACACGATGGCAACGAGTATTGTTGTGTACAGGAGAAATTGTGCGCGGCACGCGCGATCGATGACGCCTGCCCGCGATTTTGTAAATTCATATGGTATGATATTTGCTAGAATATCATCTTTACAACGGAACCATGCCCCAGCCATGCATCATGTACTTTCCAGAGCCTCTGTGTCTAACTGGGAAACCACAATATCAGATGTAATGAACATGAAAATGCAAAGCCGATTCCGTATCAAGCATATTTTCATCGCCCGGTCGTGCCAAACACACATCAGAGAGAATAAGCAAATGTTCATAGAACTTGTCATACCGGGACTGAGGATACTTCTGAGAAGATATAACTTTTATTTCGTAATCATCTCACTCAGGAGCCTGTCGGCATGTCACCCTGAGTGTTGCCCCGAGGAAGTGATCTTTTAGGGGCTAAACTTAGTAGTTGCCAGTAACATGGCCCAGATACTAAGGACAATATGATGACCGTCACATGTGTGGAATTGATTAAATTTCTTAGTATTTGGCCAGTCCCGATAAAAAAGTGCAGGGGCAAGGTGTTGCCAGCATCCCCAGTCGCTGGCGTGGACAGTTTTAAAAGGTCCCAATTTGAATAGACTCATTTCTCTTGTCCGCCCCGCATTACTCGGAGCGGCCAACCTACCGATTATCTGCGCTCACGGTTCAAGTTCTTTTCTTCCAACTAGGCGTTATATACTTTACCTATTGCAATATCATTATTGGAAGAAACGACACCATGACGGCGACGATTACCCCGGATCCCAAAGTTTTACAGATTGGAATCATTGGGATGGGTGATATGGGCCGGATGTACGCTCGCCGTTTGTCTGATGCCGGTTGGACGTATGTATATTGGATTTATTCATTTTAAGTGGTCTCCGAAGTACGAAGTTGGTATTTCTACCGCCGAACTTAAGCAGGAGTGGACATGAGAGATGAACTTTGGAGAATTATCCTCTAACCGGAACTTAGGATCAACGCATGTGATAGACCAGAGAATTTTGAAAAGCTAAAGGACGACTTCGCTTCCAGTAAGACACCAGCTACCCTTTAAAAATTTCAACAAACTGCGAACTGACTGGGTATAGATTCATTAGTCAATATTCTCGAGAACGGTCATCTTGTGTCGCGTCTGAGTGATTATATCATATACTCGGTCGAAGCCGAAAATATCGAGATGATTGTCGCCATGTACGGTCCTTGTAAGAGACCTTTGTTACAAACCAACGTATTATACCACAGTTAACGTCATGTAGCGACAAAGGTTGGCGCCATCGTGGGAGGTCAGACATCTTGCAAAGCGCCGGAAATTGCAGCGTTTGAGAAACACTTGCCTGCAGATGTTCAAATTGTGTCCTGTCACTCTCTTCACGGACCGAACGTTGATACTCGAGGACAGCCATTGGTCTTGATCCAGCATCGAGCATCAGACGAAGCACTTGACGTTGTCCGAACTGTTCTTTCGTGCTTCAATTCACAATTCGTCTACCTAACCGCATCCCAGCATGACAAGATAACAGCAGATACTCAAGCCGCCACGCATGCTGCGTTTCTGAGCATGGGAGTCGCGTGGCATGCGAACAACCAGTTTCCTTGGGAGGTGCCACGTTACGTGGGCGGAATAGAGAACGTAAAGATAAACATATCTTTGCGCATTTACTCCAACAAGTGGCACGTCTATGCCGGGCTGGCAATCATGAATCCCGCTGCTCAAGCGCAGATTTTGCAATACGCTAAATCAGTTACAGAGCTATTTACGTTGATGGTTGAGCACAAGACGAAGGAATTGCGCGACCGAGTATACGCGGCGAAGAAGGCTGTATTTGGAGGATTGCCTGCTAATCACGAGCTGCTCCTTTCGGACGATTTGCTAGACAAGTTCTCGCTTTCCAATGTTCCTCCGCAAGATCGAACTCCCAATTCTCATCTCAGTTTACTCGCCATGGTTGATTGCTGGTGGAAACTGGGAATCGTGCCATACGACCATATGATCTGCAGCACTCCATTGTTCAGAATCTGGCTAGGGGTCACCGAGTACTTGTTTCAATCACCTGGCTTGTTGGATGAATGTATCAATGTTGCATTGGAGAATGATACGTTCAGGGCAGATGATTTGGAATTTACTGTCGCAGCACGGTCATGGAGTGATATCATCCTATTTGGGAACTTTAACTTGTACCGGACTCGGTTCGAGACCACGCAGAATTATTTTTCGCCACGGTTTCCGGACGCCACAAAGCTGGGTAACGAGATGATCAAGACGATATTTGAAAAAACGAAGCAGCGCCGATTGCATTAAAGGTGGGGAGTTGAACCAAGGCAAGGGGTTCTGACAAAATAATTTGGAATAGTTTTGAGGTAGTCTCTGAGCCTTGTAGCTCATTGCCATCGCTTGCATAATTCAAAGGGATTGGGTTTTCTCGTATAATCGTATTGTCAGTGCAATAACTTCACATATGTACTATAGTTCTAGCTAATTTTAGTTCATCTTTACCTAAATGGAAGTCTTAGAGACGATGAAATGCATTTTACGCCAGCCTGTGGCAGTGAGAGTGGCAACAGCCACACGTGGCTTCGCGTTCTATTTGTGGCTTAGCAGCTGCTTGTCATCGTTAATAAGGTTTTTGCCACTACAAGTCACTCACCACAAAAATTTCTTCTGTTCCATTTCTTTTTGCTTACATCTCTGTGATATCTTCTCGTTCCCAACCCCCAACTATAGACATATATACATTGATACAACATGAGTTACGGAGGTTCTTCTTACGGTGGCTCTTATCGTTCATCCGGCGGCTACGATCGTGATCGAAGCGATCGCTCAGACCGTGACCATGGCTACAAGAGAGATGGCTACTCAGGTAGCTACGGCTCTCGTACTAACGACTCCTACGGCTCACGCGGAGGAGGTTATTCCCACGGCGCTTCCGGAGGTGATCGCATGTCGACTCTTGGGGCGAGTTTGAAGAAGCAGGAATGGAATTTGGATTCGCTTCCCCGGTTCGAAAAGAATTTTTACAAGGAGCATCCGAATGTTACCGCCCGTTCGGACCGCCAAATTGAGCAGTTCCGTACCGATAAAAAAATGACTGTTAAGGGTAACGATGTTCCACGGCCTGTTGAGACTTTTGAAGAAGCTGGCTTTCCTTGTAAGTTCGGTTGGAAATTCCTTTATCATCAGTAACAAAACTAATATGTTTTCTAGCATATGTTCTTAATGAGGTTAAGGCTCAAGGATTTAGTGCTCCGACTGCAATCCAGTCTCAAGGGTGGCCTATGGCTCTTTCTGGTCGTGACTTGGTTGGAATCGCTGAAACTGGTTCCGGAAAGACCCTTTCGTATTGTCTTCCTGGGATTGTTCATATCAACGCCCAGCCTCTCCTTGCCCCTGGCGATGGTCCAATTGTTTTGGTCCTTGCGCCAACCCGTGAGCTTGCTGTTCAGATCCAGCAGGAATGCACAAAGTTCGGCAAGTCTTCCCGTATCCGTAATACATGCGTTTACGGTGGTGTTCCTCGTGGCCAGCAAATCCGTGACCTGGCCCGTGGCGTCGAAATCTGTATCGCCACTCCTGGTCGCTTAATCGATATGATCGAGTCGGGCAAAACTAATCTCCGTCGTGTGACTTACCTTGTCCTCGATGAAGCAGATCGTATGTTGGACATGGGTTTCGAACCTCAGATTAGAAAGATTGTCGATCAGATCCGTCCCGATCGCCAAACTTGTATGTGGTCGGCTACCTGGCCCAAGGAGGTCCAGCGTCTTGCCAATGATTATTTGCATGATTATATTCAGGTCAACATTGGTTCCCTTGAACTCTCCGCTTCCCACAATATTACCCAGATCGTTGAAGTTGTTACTGAGCTGGAGAAAAGAGATAAGTATGTTGGTCGTGTGCTGTTTTATTACTTTGGATACTAACCATTTCTAGATTGGTCAAGCATCTTGAAAAGGCCATGGAAAACCAAGACTCTAAAGTTCTTATTTTTGTTGGCACAAAGCGTGTGGCCGACGATATCACTAAATTTCTTCGTCAGGATGGCTGGCCAGCGCTAGCAATCCACGGTGACAAAGCCCAGAATGAACGTGATTGGGTTTTGAACGAATTTCGAACCGGAAAGTCGCCCATCATGGTGGCGACCGACGTTGCCTCACGCGGTATTGGTATGATATAGCCTGATTTCTGTTTTCTGGATACCCTTATGATCTCTGATTATTCTCTATTCGTGTCCCTTTGTATGGTTTTTACCCTTGTTCCCCTCCCGGTATCGTTTGTCTGGCTTCGCTAAGGAGCTCTATCATATCCAAACGTTACAACTGGCTTAAGAAGGATTACTCCTTGGCTGTGTTTTGGAGCGTTCGCCTGTAATGATTTTCTGTTCAGTGTGTGCATGAGAGCGCTTGCAAACACTTGGACCATATTGCGTTTTGGTTTTTTTCCTTTCAAGTCGAGTCATTCACATTACCACCTGGATTTATTTTAGTGTTCGGAAGGAGATGAGAAGGAGTTGGACATTCGTTTCCTTCACCGAAAATGCATTCATTTCTAAGGATACAGATTATATCTTTTCTTTTGTTCCAAGGTTTTGCTAGCAGAACAAGGGATCGAGCAAGAGAAAAGATTTCGCGTATTTTATTAGAAGCTTTTTTGGTGATAAAGGAAATAGATGATAATGCACTTTTAGTGTTGTCCAATCATACAATTGTAGCCCTTCTCATTATGCTGTATGGCACTGACGAGCTCATGCCAAATGCGAGCCTCTTCATAAGAACTAAAATACTCCAACCGGGTGATTCTGCCAGATTATCAGGGTCCACTATGTCGCCTGACTCGCTGTAAGAAAACGAAAGCATACCAATATGACCTGCCAGAAATCATACAAATTTGGTTTTTTATGCGTTGCTTGACAAACATATGATGCGCACTTATGCGTTTAGATGCTGAGGGTTAGAACATGACGAAGACATAATATATCCATGAATAGAGAAATTGGAGATGCTGCTAAGTCAGAGGTTTGAGATTTTGATTACTAATGGTGATTTCTTTAGATGTCAAGGATATTAAATTTGTCATCAACTATGACTATCCTAACAACAGTGAAGTATGTTAATTGTTTTTATTGAATGGTGGTATATGAAGCTAACTTACGGGCTCAGGACTATGTCCACCGAATTGGCCGAACTGGCAGAGCCGGTACTACTGGTACGGCGATCACTCTGTTCACCAGTGACAACTCCAAGCAGGCTCGTGACCTATTGACAATCCTCAGAGAGGCTAAGCAGTATATTGACCCGAAACTTGAAGAGATGGGTCGCTTCTCTCGTGGAGGTGGCGGCAACAGCCGTTGGGGTGGCAGCAGCGGCGGCCGTGGTGGAAGCCGCGGAGGATGGGGTGGCAGATCTGGCGGCTACACAGGTGCGAATAACTCACAGCTCGGATCCCGAAGATGGTGAAGATTCTAAAACACTAAATGGATAACTTTTTGGCGATTTCCTGCGTGGTGGGTGTACCAGCGTTGAAGTTTTCCGAATGGCGAAGTCGAATTCATTTAATTTCGGGATGTGATTTTTCCATAGTTATCGTTTACACGGTTCTCCATCTAAAGTGGGTCGGGATGTACCATATTTTATGCATGCTATAGAACCACTCAACCAAGGGTAATTATTATCGAGTTGTCACATTAGATTACAGTTTTTTGTGTGTTATTCATTGAATTATGGGTTCGGGGAAGTCAGGTTTAAAAAAAAGCTCTTTATTTTATGTTGCTGCGATGTATCCGTTTAACTATAGAATTTGGTGTTAGTCAGTGTAAAGTTATGGGTTGCCGGGATACAGAGAATGATTAAACATGGTCAGGGTGAATTATTGATTCGTGTAGCCGGTCATCGTAATTCGATTTTTTTTGTTGTTTAATTGCGAAATGTGATTTATCACGTGTGATAGTGTTTTAAATTGTTTGTAACTCTCAAATAGTCTTTGAATCGAAACCAACAGAAAAGACCAATAGACATGCAAAATAGTTTATATAATGTACCGATGCATCACGGACAATATATGTACAGAAACAAGAATGACGTAAGAGATAATATGTATCAATGCCAATTAGTTTTGCTGCTTTTTAGAAACCATCCGTGCCGTTGAATCCAGTAAATCCACAGAGTAAGAAGATCTTCAAATACGGCTTCTTGGAAATCGAATTGGCCCAATTCCACGCACTAGTAAGCCGGCCATCGATGCACGATCCGGCCTCTTGGAAATTATCTGCACCCGATCCGTCGAATGCATGCTTGAAGAAATCACATAGAATAGTCTTCTTGAGGTCCTCGACACCGCCAAACTGACTCCGGATCCAATCATAAACGAACGGGTCACGAGCCACGAGGTCGATATTGCTGATGACTGATTCTAAGGGGTTCAAGATTTGAGGAACTTGTAGGTACTTGTCCAAAAAGAACCATGCGTTTGGCACGCTTCGGTCCCCCAAGTGCACGACCGAGGAACCTATCCATGATTTAGCACGTTTCTGTGCGGTTGAGATCACGCCTTGCATTGCACGGGATACGGCAGGACAGGATTGAACGCGGTTGAGACCTTGACCAGTGTCGAGTAGCCGGTAACGACCGTTCGTGGAGAGCAAATCCTGGTCCGCCAGGCTCCATAGCATGAACATGTCATTCATGATAATGGACCATAGAGTGAGCGATTGGTTGACGTAGTAGAATTGCTTTTCGTGGTTATGTGAAAGTCTCGCGCCACCTCGACCGTACGAAATCGAGAGCGTATATTCGGATTCGATTTTGTCTGAATGGAAATACTGCTGCAGATATTTCTGCATCTTCTCAACTGGATTCTTGTTTGATCGTAGATACGAGTGATTATCACCAATAGAGTACAAACATTGCCTAATTTTTAGTCAGTGACATATTTTTGTGGAGTCGCAGATTTGAAAAAGTGGACTTACCGGATCTCATCCGGAGAAATTATGCCAGGTTTATGGTACCTCCGGGCCAGTGTCTCAATCGCCGTTTCCTTCTGTTTAATTTCGGCCTGAATTTGTGACCGGTTCTTATGGTCAGGATAGATTTCCGCCGTCGCTGCCACGACCAAGTTATCTTCTAACAGAGCCAAGCAGTCTTTCGATTCCAGAAATGAGTGAACGGTCAATATTGGCATGTACAGGTCAAACCCCATAACCTGCTGAATCTCAGTAAGTCTTGAATCCATAACCATGTACATTAATTTTCCAAAGCTGTCGCGCATTTTCTCCGGGTTCATGATTTTGTATCGCCGGCCAATCTCGAAAATCTTCTTGAACCATTTTGCGTTCCGTGCAAAGTCCTTGTCCTCGAACATCTCCTGACCAAGCTTCATGTCGGTCGCGACGACGAGACCGGCAAGGATAGCGCAGATTTCCTGCAATTGGCCGACAATGCGCTTGGCTTTTGACGAGTACGCGAGCACATCGACTTTGTCCGTGTACTCTGACACGTTCAATGCGGCTTCCAACCTGCGATGATTGCTGAGTTAGTACTGATTTCAAGTAGGTCCTACCGAATCCAGGCTCTAATCTTACAATCTGAGAAGTTTCCGCTCTGCCCGAGTCAACCGAATTGGAATGTATTTTGTCCGTTGCATCAACCACGAGCCAAAGGTTACCGACCCCTGAGACACGATAACAATGGGTTCCGCGGAGATTGACAAGGTTGTACTAGGAGTCGTAACGCCGCTAGCAGGTTCAGACTGGTCATCGATATCCATGTTGTTGACGGACGCGTGGTCAGGTGCAACCGTGCCTTCACTTGTCTGGACTTCTCCATTACCATTTGTTTCGGCCACCTCCTCGGTATACTTCTTAGTCGGGTGGTCTTTTCGTTTCTATAGATCCCAAAGACCAAGCATTAGCTAATGCAATTCCGTGCAACTCAATACTGGCAAACTATCATAACGAACGTACCCCGGTTCTATGCAAATACCCAAAACACACAATGCAAAACTGTTCGTCGCATGCCTTGCAGAACAACTCCGCCGGTTGATCGCCGCAATCAATGCACAGCGTGTCATCAACGGTGACTTTTTCGTCCTGTTCATTATCATTCTCCCGCAGGTCCGACGACAGACGCTCTTCTTGCTGGGCGAGCAACTCTGCATCCGCCACAAGAATTTGGCCAAGTTCTAACTTCATCTGTGTGCCACGAATGCTCCAGGCAATTGGCTTGTTTGACTTCGCAAATATCTAAAAATTTCGCATCAAGTCTCGGTCGCTGACAGAGGTGAAAATTATTGGATGCCGTTGGAAAATTAGTGCTATTGCGAATGGGACATAGGCCAGGAATTTGGTGGCCTCGATAAGTGTGTAAGTTTGGTGCCTATATGGCAATAGGTACCATTGTTCGTAGGGTTAATTTACGGTATTAAATGGTACTTGTGCGCCCAAGAATTCGGATAACATACTGCGTTGGGAGCTCGCATTTACTTTTTGACGCGAGAAGTGATGGCGAATTTACAGTGGAGGGAGGTCGCCACCTAACAAGAATGTCTATGAGCAGAGTAGCAAGTGTACAATTAATTATGTAAATGCCGCCATTGTTTTAGTTCGATATGGACCGCGCTGCTTCTAAAGTTCTATGGATAGGCACGGATAGGGATTTCTTTATCTATATCCGTCTAGGTATCCAGGGAACAATACCGTATCCGTCATATCCACGGATATCCAAGTAGGAATATTACGGCCATCACTAATATAGATATACCGTTCAACTGGGCTAAAACCGTCTTCTTGAGCTTATTAGTCAATAAGATACTGATCGTTCAGAATCGATCCGGCGGTCCATTCACATATATACCCGGCTCACCCTGCTCCGCAAATGATCGGTTTATATACAGCATAAGCTGTATCTCCATTTCAAAATGGAGATCGGAAGAGCAC
>JANJPG010000370.1:0-10905 GCA_030407185.1 Lipomyces yarrowii
ACGATAAAGAAATCATTCTGGATTGCGAACGCGATAATCTCTTCGAAGTGAATTTTCTCATTCTTTGCGTTCTTGAAGTAATCGGTTGAGGAAACAAGTTGCACGAACGTGCTAAAACCTGTGTTTTTAAGTTCGCGGCCACAAAATATCAGGTTCTCGTCCGTGGGCTTCTGAAGCCCGACGGCAAACATGCACTGCTTCACTGGAGTCGCAAGTGCAGTCCATGATTTACCATTGTCATGGCTGTAGTGTGCCTCGATCGGGCAACCCGGAGGATTGGAGCAGTCCGATTGGCCATGCCAGATTAACCAGTCGGGCTGGTTTTTGTGGAAAGTGAGGATCTGTGCGTCGCCCAGGCTTGGTGCCGTCGGAGTATTAAGCTGATTAAACGTCTTCCCACCGTCGGTTGAGACAAGGCTCTTGGCCTTGTTTGTTATGAGATAGACGTAGTTGAGGTTGTAAGGGTGGGGATACATCGCGACGATGTCATCCGAACTGGCGACTTTTTCCCAACTGCCACCGTGATCGTGGGTAATGTATGCGACTTTCGAGGCCGTCCGAAGAATGATGGATTCGTCTTTGTCCTTCGAGTCCGGAGAGCGCTCGAGATAGTAGTACTCGTCGACCTTGCTCTCAATGACATTCGATATGAGACCAATCTTATTGTCGGCGCTAATACGTGGCGAAGACAAGTTGCCGAGTTGGACTACGGGGATCTGCCGGTCGCATATTAGTACGGGGAATTGGAGATCAGTTACGAGACGCACCTTAGAATCGATAGAAAGACCTTTGGCAGCGGCGCACACAGAGTCGAGGAAGAGCAGGCCCAGCACGAGAAGCTTGCAGCAGTGGCGAGCCATCGCGTCCTTCGATCGAGCGGTCGGCAAATAGCAAGCAGGCCAGCCGCTTATTAAGAGTATTAGGAGCTGAATGATCAATTATCTGATCGGAAAGTAAGGTCGAAAATGGTGGTGAATTGCGTTGCAAGATTTGGATGAGGGCTCGGGCTGGGCAGGCGAGCAGCTGCAGTGATTTAGCTGCTCACGTGACTATCACGTGATCTCCATTTCTATTCGTTTCTTCCATCAAGAACCAATGTCTTTCTCTCTCAATTAGTCTTTATTATAGTATGCAGCGTCGAAAGCTGCGATCTTGCTGTCAGGTCTGGATTTCGTTCGGGTCATTGTTTCGGCCATCAAGACTGACCTGCATTATTCCACTTGAAACTCACAGCTTCTACGAGGATCTGCTTACGATGAATTCCACAGCGTCGTAGTCGTACTTTACTAGCAAATAGAAGGGATACTGTTGCATACTGGCACAATAACAGCGTTATAGCCATAACGAGCGCAGTAGAAATAATTGGATCAAGTTGAAAAACTCACTCAGATTGAATAAGCTGAAAACCACATCCTTCAAATAGTCAACATTTCACTGAAATATAGGATATATACAGCCGAGATGCACGATTGCAAACGCGCGAGCTACGGCATCCGTCTAGCCCCAATTCCCAATCCCTCCCATTTTAAACTTGATGGAATATTTTGTAATTATTGCAAAATATATAGAAGTTACTTTTTTGATCCTTCCAGCTCTTTGATGCGATCCTCAACCTTAGACACATGGTGCTGGAGATGCAAAAGATCTTCGAGCAGGAGGGAGTTTGAGTCGCGGTAGACGTCGAGGACGTAGTAGTAGCCGAATAAACCGGTGAGCGTTGTTCCGAGAAAGAAGCCAAAGAGGCTGTTACTTGTTAGCAGATGCAGTAATAGAGATCAGTAGAAAACGTACGCTCCACGGACACCGCCAACGGGCTTGCGAGGCTTTGGTGTTGGGGTAGCGGCATTGGCAGTGTTGAATCGCACGGTGGAGGACGAAAGTTGCCGGATGCTACCACTGAGGAAACGAGCAGCAGTAGATCTTCGTAGTAGAACTGACATTGTGAGTGACTAGTGTCGTAATGGGCCGGTCTGAATTCAATGCAACGATGAGGCTGCTAAGTTCCAATTGGATTGGGGGTGAATTGCAGAGGGATTTACACTGTGGGCGAGGCGGGACGGAATGGATAGAAATTGGATTGCGGAGTGAACTTTACGCAACCGGCTAATTAACCCTCGCCCAGCCGAACCGCAACGGAGCCGAACCGACTTTGCCACGTCGTGCTCATTACTCTGATTCCTTCAGGCAGATTAGCGTAATAGAGCATGCTTGTAATGTGCTAAAATTGAACATAGCATCGGTGGTTGTATGATTGATCAACCTGCTTGCGGTGGAGGCTCAAATATATTACTTTCTATTCCACCAGTTCAAGACTTATATCAACAATATCAACCTAGTGCTACAAAATCGGTCTAGAAACCCAATATTATACAATTAGTAACTGCTGCTACTCCTCCGCCACCTGCGGTAAAGGCCCTTCTATACTGCTATCCCACTGTACCCTCTCTACACCGCTCGCGTCGCGTCCAGCGGCTTTGACGCCTGTGCGCTCCTCGACCTCCTTGACTATCCGGTCTATCTTGCTGTCCGCGTCCTCAAGCAACCGAAGTCCGCCCCCGGACTCGGTCGAATCACGGTCAATTAATCTGGCAAGTCTTCGCTCACCTTGCTTCAACGCTGCGACTTTGCCTTCCCGAATCTCAAAGAGATTCTGCGTATAAAGCTCATCAACACCTCCCACTTCTTCCGCGAGACCCTCAATCCGTTCCTTCAACGCTTCAAGAGAGCCCCACACATTTCCTCCATCAGGCCGCGTGGCGAATATTCCCGGCGCTATAATCTTTTCCGACTGATACGCTGACCCGAGCACTTGCTCCATCCATTCGTGATGGCGAGCGTATCGGGACGCAGAAATCTCACGTGCTGAGACGGTGTCAAGTTCGTCCGCAGCCCCAACCATGTCTTCGTCGTCGAGACTGAGCAGCAAACTGTGATGCGCAGCGTATACAGAGGCCGGCGGCCCTTGTGGCTGAGATTGTTGCTGTTGAACAGATGATGGAACTCCATGGGCCGCTTGTCCGGGCACTCCCGACATTTGGCTAGATCCTGGGCTCTGGCTCTGCACTCCGAGTGGCACCTGGGGAATGTGGTGCGGTGGCGCGGGGTAGCCGTGACCTGGTTGCTGCTGGAGAGGATGCGGTGGGGGTATCGGGCCGTCAACACGCATCCGCTTGGCGGCCGGCGACATCGGCATCGGTGGTGCCTGGTGGTGGTACATTTGCCTGGATATCAAGCTGCACTGTGGATCTGAGGCGAAAAATGCACACAATCACAGGCTTCGCTCCCTATGATAGAATTCGTCTGTTATTGTAATTTAACGGCGACGTGTTTCAGCACAGATTCTCCTGATGGATGAGATTTAGAATTCGGTGCGTGTTTGGTCAACAAGTTCTTCCAATAATAATGTTGATTTGCTGTAATCGTCTAGAGAAGTGGCGCGGCTGAAACGGTGACTGTCGGCGCCGGTTTAGGGTTATTAGCATAATACTCGAGTCATTCATAACAGTCCCGGAAATAAGTATTATTTAAGAGAGCCGCCACAGGACGGACCTCAATTGAGGCTGAACTATGGCAGAGATTCATAGGATCGTTTGTTGTTACGAAAAAGAGAAAAGACTACTGTTGTCAAATCAATTGCCGTCTTGTACCGCCGTGAGACTTGTACTCATTGCCATTGCGTGGAAAATTACAAACACGAAAATGCATTAGTTCTATACTAATAATCTATTTTTTCTTCTCATCTTCCTCTGTGATCAATAATCCGGTATTTTCCTTCAGTGCCTTTCGAGACTTTCTCACTGCATCCTCGATCTTTGCCCGAGAATCCTTCCTAAATTTTTCCGCGCTCTCTACGAAATCCGTAACAGCATTCGTTGCTTTCATATGCGCATTCGCAACAGTGGGCACCATGACTTCGAACTTCCAAATCAAGTTGCCGACATTGGTATACGTAATGGGCAAAAAGTACGCGAACGCAGCGACGCCAAACGCGGTAGGCACAAGTAGCCCACGCACCAGAACATTCCGCTTGCGCGCAACAATACTGCCAGTGAGGGTTGCGACAAGGACATATATCGCACCGGGAAACAATGCCTCCTTCTCGCTCTTGAGCTCCGAAACTGTGGTCGTAACTGTCGATTCTGCTGCAAGATATCTCTCCATTGCGACGTCAAGGTGCACCGAGACAAAGTTCGTTGCTCGACTCAACGACTCGCGCCCGGACTTGATGTACGATTCCAGAACTGCAGGAGGCTGTCTGATCACAATCGGGGGCGCCGACTTTGGGACCGAGACCGTATCATCGTCGTAAATAGATTTTTTCTCCTATACATCTTAGAACGACCATCACCACTTTAGAAACCCAGTAACACAATAAATTTACGCACAGTCTCCGCTCTGATTATGGGCACAGAGTTAATGAGGAGCGCGCCCCCTGTTGCGCCGAGCGCGAATGAAGCCGCGAGCGTGCGGGTCGGGTGTAGCGTCGCCTACTTTATGTCAGTTCCGATTTCTTCACAAAACGCATTATCTCGGTGCATAATAAATAAATTAATAAATATCATACGTGACGACCAGTAAACGAAAAGCCACGAGAGAAAGACATTATGATAACTTGCTCGTAAAGACAAGCTGATATCAAGAAACGATTTCGGCGTTACGAAAGAAACGATTGGCGGGCTCCTGTGCGGCTTAAGGAGACTTCGGAAGGTTACCATCGCGAATCCAAAGCAAATGTTATGGTGCATGTCACTTAGCGGCTGCCCTCGTACCCACCACAACACTAAAACAACAAATCATCACTGTCTTTACAATTTTATAATTAACAGGAATTATTTTGATTTGACCTAAAGCAACCAAAGTTATGCTTGGTACTCTGTGGTCGGGTACAAGGGTGGTTCCTGTCACTTATGCAAAGTTTTCTGTTTTATCGTCACATTACGTCGATCCCGGCGGTTCTACGGTTACATCTGGGGCCTATTACAATTTGTACGGGTTTTCCGCTCTTTTGAACCGCGCGTAATAAACGCGTGCCGCTATTCGCGGTAGTCTGACGAGATTTCTGAATCTCGCGGCCTAGTATGAAGCTATTTCAAAACATCGTATTCTTTAAGTAAGTTACCTAGATAAGAGTGAACGACGGGCGACAATGATCATACCACTTTATCCAGATGAAGTCCAACAAAATGAATGTGCAACTTATTACATCCCAATCATGTCCCTCCATCCTAGCCAGTGGCTGACATGTCAACGACCGCTACGGCCGTCATTTTCTCTCCTCCGTTCATTACAGCGCATCAAATGCCTTAACCGCAGCCTCGGCAGTCACATGAGCACTGGCAGGATTGGCACCGGTCACAATCCGTCCATCTGTGATTGTGCAAGCGTCCCAGGGACCCGGGGGGGAAACATCTGTAACTATGTGAGTAATGGGCAGAAATATTATGATTCGCCAGACCTACAACTCGCTCCCGAGGATGCCGCTGATGCCTCAATGGTGGGTCGAATCCAGCTCTTGATGGTGTCCAGAACACCTTCTTCCTCTTCCCCTTTGGTTGTAAAACCGGTCATCTTCCGGTTGGAAATGATAGATTTGCCGGAACTAAGGTCGATGATGCCGGGGAAAATTGCACCTCCATGGCAGCTAGTGCTTGAGTCAGTCGCAGTTTTGATTGAGAGGTTGAAATGAATCTTCTATGTTTAGGGTTTCATACACTGCGGAGATAATAGCGCCTCCTGCGTACATCTGAGCGGCAATGTGCTGAAGACCCTTAGCATCAGGGTAGTCGATAAGAGAAGCATGCCCAGCGGAGGCAAAAAAGAGACCATACTAAGCGAGTTGGTGCCGTCAATTTTAATCTTAATAATTGTGAGAGAACGTACATCTTCATAAGCAATATCACTGGGTTTCAGCAGTTTGTCCAGCTTGGCACGAAATTCACTAGAATGATCCTCCCAGATGACCCGATCCTCGTCAGGAAGCCATTCCTTTTGTTGCGAGAGCCAGTCGGGTTGGTAAGTGCCAGTCTCGGACACGAGGTCGACTTCAAAGCCTGCATTTTAAAGACTTTGAACGGATGCAGAGCTTCAGTAATAAAGAGACCTGATTGGGTTAGATTGTGAGAATCGAAAGGATACGTTTACAGCGCCTGAGTGCGTACCTGTCTCCTTGCCTTCAGGATAGAGCGGGGCATGCGCTGAAGTAATAGCGATAAGAGCCTTTCGAGGAGCCATTGTTGATCTAAAATGTTATATATCTCAAAAACTTCGGAGCCAAAATTCCGTCCACAGTGCTAATTGATGATTGATAAAAGCAACAAATTCGCTTGGATTGATCAATTGGAGATATGTCGTGGACGAGTTGGTTAACGAATATATAAGGCATTTAGAAAACAGAGGTGATGTCATCCTTACATAAGTCCGACGGAGTTTCTTCCCTCTCCAGCATATATAAGCCCACGGAGTTGGTGGCAGCCTCAGACCCACTCAGTTAGTGGCATCCCGACGGAACCTCTGGTGTGCAGTCTAACAACGCAAGGACCTCTCGCGCAGCAATGACACTGGCACTGACAAATCTCGGCTATTGACAAAGATATTGATTCAAAGAGGAAGCGCCAAAAAGTTACTTCCGCCTGTGAAAGATGCCATAAGCGAAAACTAGGGGTACGCCAATCAGAATTGAAGTCTGGAATTTGCATAGGAACTAACTGCCCTTTCCAAGTGTGATACCCTTCGACCGTGCCAATTATGCGTTCGGGCAAGTGCACCGTGTGTTTCTCGAGGTGGATCTATTTCGTATGTGGAGGAACATATCCGGGGCGAAGAACATGAACCAACCAGTCGATCCAAGAATGACGATACGGCTGTTCTTCCGGAGCTAAGCATTGTGGATCTAAGCACGAGGGTAACATGGGCGTCTTACAGTATTTTCCAGGTGCTGTTGAAAATGACATCCTAACATTCTATACGTTAACGTCAGATGGTCTCGGGAAGACATCGAGTTTTTGACATGGACTATGATACCTCGGCTGTGCCAGGAGGCAAGAAAACGTCAAATGCATTGTCATCCAACTCTATCCGGTGGCGTGATATCTTTGGGTTGTCACTGCCTTCGAAAACTTTCCTCGATATGTTGGTCGACGTGTTCTTTCAATCCGTGGATTGGTTCATGATGGTAATCCAGGCACTGTTAAGCCGCATTGTCAGGGTCCAAAGAAACTAAACTCGTTCCGACTAGGTCTTTCACGAGGAATCATTTCGACTGCGGTATGAAGGCCTGATGGCTTCAATTCACATGCCAACGACAGAAGACAGTAATTTTCTTTGGCTCGCTTTACTCGTCTTGGGCATGGGAGCTCACTACTTATCTCTCAGTGTATCATCGCCAGAGGAGAAGCTTGATTTACAGCTGCTGTCTAGAAGCCTTCTTGCACACATTGAAAGCAGATTTCTTAGCATCATAGGCTCTCCAAGCGAGGAAGCTGTTCAAATATGTGTTCTAATGGGGAGCTTTCACCTTTTCAACGGTCGCCCTACTGTCGGATTAGGGGTCCTTGGAAGTGGAATCAAAATCGCCCAAGTCATTCGACTACATCGTGACTCTATACAGCCAGGTGTCTCCGAATCCGTGTTAGAATCCAGATGACGTACATGGGTGGCACTGGAAGTTTTTGATAAGTAGCTATATCCCAGATGTTAATTGCTAACGCTCATCTGACTTGCTTTTTCAGATATGCTGCGATTGCATTTGGACGGCCATGCGGTATAAATGACTCTGACTCTAATGTCAACACGGTTTCAGACATTAGGACCGGTGTGGAGGTACCACATCGGCAAGCGTCGCGATTGGATTATCATCGATGGAGAATCAAATTGTATCGCATCATGGGTCCATTTTTGGGCCGCAGACTCCAAACCAACCGGCTAGAGACAGTGAACAGAATCCACAGCCAATTAAGTTCGTGGCAGAGTCAGTTACCTGAAAGTTTACGGCTGCAAACATACAAGGGTGAAGAAGCATCAGAGAGTTCCTCACTTGTCCAGATGCAAGCGCTGATGCTTCAATTAACATACGATAACATCCAAAATTCTCCACCGAACTGTCGCGTTTGGATCCGGCAAGAATGGATCATTTTGGGAAGGTTTAGCGACTACTCCATCCGGTTCTGCTTTCTCTCGGCAGCAACTGCTGCAGTCGGCGCTACGTACGTCAGACTTGCACAGTTATCGCTCCCTTTTACAGGCTTGCCGGAGAACACATGCTGTTATGCACGTCGGAATTTGTCTTTTCACTGCTGGAGTGGTTCTCTGCGCTTTGGCGCTCTCGGAGCGTTTGTCTGTGACCAGTGAAAAAGCCAAAGCCGGCATAGCGCACATTTTGCGCTTACTCCAAGACAGTGTACTTGGTGAAAATCTCCTATCGGCTCAGAGTGCGAAAATACTTGAGAATTTGGTGGCTGTGGTCATGCAGTCTGAGCAGCACTTCATCCTTGGGGGGCGAGGGAAAGATGTCGCACCTTCCACGTCATGCTATACTGCTATACCGGAGGATCCTAGCTCAAACCATCCTGGTGTGTCTCCGCATTCTCGCGCTTCTCACGAAGAAGATATTGTGGACGTTTCCCAAGAAGGTGCGCAAGCGTTTGGGAGTTCATTAGTGTTTCACCGTCCGATATACTAATATGCACGTAGATTTTGCACAACCAGCAGTGTCCTACACGACCAGTACCAACGAATTCGATAATGTTTCCGTGGATGATAATGGGCAAGTCTCCATTGAGCTGAATCACGGATTACTTTCCGTGAATTCGACAGCTGGATTTGTCTGGAATGGAAACGTACCCTCATTAGCTGATGCTAACCTCACTGATGCGAGCCAGCTGTGGCTGTGGTCTAACAACCCAGACTTCCAGTCATTTGCAGATTCTGGATGATAGTATTCGGGGCTGAAGCTAGGGAGGCTGTTTTCCTAATCCCGCTATAGCTTTCTACAATCTTGAGATTTGAAAGGTCTTGAACTCTCGTTTATCAATATTGGCCTCATACATTAAGGCTATACATTTCGTCGGCCAAAAGCCACTTCTGTATGAGCGGCTGCATATCTGGTTTCAGCAAGTTGGTGATGTCAATAATTTAGCGATAAAGCGTTCTGACCTACCGAAGTTCTCGTTCTGCATTGCAGTGTGTCCGAATTTTAACCGGACAAAAGAGCTGGTTTGCGTTGCAAAGCTGGGGGGTTCATCCATTCCGACTATTTGGGCACTTTCTCAAACCTTGCGGGTAGGTTTCGGCGTTTCTCTCGAGTATGAGGCAAGAGCCCAATCGCCGGACTGGGTATTAACTGTCGGGCATATTAATGTTGATGATTTAAGATCTGCGCTTTTGTACACACATAAGGACTTTGGGCCATCAGGCCCAGGGCTGGTTTTCATACCGCCGCAAATAATCAAAAATGCCACTCTCCTCGTACCTAACGATTTAGGGTTTTTGTAATGGACCAACAAACTTAAATTAGGGAAAACGTAGGCGTCGCGTCATTTTCGAGACAGTAGACACTTGAACAATCAAGTTCGCCAATAAGCTACGGGTATTCGAGACCTATGAAGCCGAATTCGAACGCAAGCGAGACTATAGACCGACCCACTTGAGAGCAGATGTTCATCTCGACAATGGCGTGCAAGTCGACTATGTCGTCGCTGCTAGGGCGAAGGACAAAGCTACTGAGAAGATTAATGGATCTGACATCGACAGTTTTACAAATCTTCCTTCTTATGTTAGGCTACTTAAAGCCCGCAATCCCAATAGTCACGTCGTATTGAAAATCGTTCAAGAGCAATTTTTGTTCCTGTTCGTGAGCTATTCTTTGCAAATCACTGGTTGTCGCCATTGTCGCCCATTGATTGCACTTGACAGAACACATTTGAAACTGAAATACCAAGGCGTGTTACTAATAGCGGTGGGCGTTGACGCAGAAGAGCATCTGTTTCGTCTAGCGTTCGGGGTCGTCAATGCAGAGAACCGAGACAATTGGCGCTAGTTCCTTGACGAACTTCGGACTTCTCTAGAAGACAGCGTCGATGCTATTTCGTTGTTGTTAATATCTGACAGACAAAAGGTAGCTAGCTAAATATTGAGCTTCGGTAACGAAATTGACCGAGGGTTGATAGATGCCGTCGCGCACATTATCCCGGAAGCGAATCACGCGATTGTCTTCGACACTTGCACAAAAACTTCAAAAAAGTTGTCAAGAGTGTGGACGTCGCTGCTCTAATCTACAAGGTCGCTTCGAGGCCAAGAACAAAAGAAATGGACGATGTCTTGGTACAATAAGCGATGAGGGAGCCCAATGGCTGAAAGACAACGAGCCTGAGCATTTTGGGGGGATAGCCATTTTCCAAGGACGGCACTTTGGACATCGCATGTCGAACATAGCCGAGAGTTTCAACAGTTGGATCTTAAATGCTCGAGCCATGCCAATCCTGTCAATGATGGAGCATATTCGGCTGCAGATTATGCGTTAACGGACCTATCGTCTCAACGAAATCAAAAACTTGAGAGACGAGGGAAAGAACATTTCAGAATTCGCGGCTAACGAATTGGCAAATTCTAGGGTGCTTACACGCGACTATATAGTCGTACCTGCAAATTCGGACGAGTATGAGGTAAGGGCAACGACTATGGAAGGCTATCCAGTTCGTCGGCATCGCGGGACCTGTCCATGCAACAGATGGTACCACAGCGGCATACCATGTTCCCATGCAGTGTTGCAGCTATATCATATGCGGGACGGGACGTTGTCGATTTTGTGGATACCTGCTTCAAGGTTGAATCGTTTGAAGCAACGTACATGCATGGCATCCATACAAATGCCAACGATTGTTCTCGACTTTGATTCTCCGAGTTGCAGGC
>JANJPG010000371.1:0-10872 GCA_030407185.1 Lipomyces yarrowii
TAGCAAGCTGCTGGATCATCTTGATGAGCGCCATGCGATCATGCGATCGAAGCTGGTAAAGTAATCCTAGCGCGTGATACTGCGTCATGAATGAAGGCGCAGGACCAGCAGCACCTATTCCTAACCCTCCTGCATTACCGCCATACGCTGCTTGTGGATATGCTTTCTGAGCGAGAACAGTGTCCTGGGTTTCGTTGACCCAGCGGCGAACAACATCCCGGGATACCGGCAGAAGATGATAGGAGCTGATCAATGCCGCTGATGAAACAATTGGATGCTTGTCGACGATGGCAGTCTTGATCAAGCGCTCAATGGCTTGGATTGTAGAAGCCTAGTGACCCAGCCTATTAGTAATTGCACTTTCCGAAGAACCGACTCGAAAGGTTGCATCAATTAAAAAAAAACCCACGTCAATGATTCTAGCTAAGGTCCTGATAGCATTGGGTCGATAGACGACGTCACTACCAACAGTAGTATCCTTCATGATCGATGAAGTGACCATGATAACGTCGTCGGCAACGGTAGCCAGTTCCTTAATGACAAGGTACACCATCTGTCGCAAGGCGATGTCTTTATGCTGGAAAAGCTTCGTGATAGAGAAGAATAGCCGAGTCGATTCATCCCTTGCAAAGGTATCGCCTGTTGACAGGAGGTACGTCAGCTTCGTGAGTAGGATTCGACACTTTCGTGGCTGGATTGGGGATGCATTGAAGCCGGCGATGCAATCCTGGAAGACAGTCATCTTGTCCATGACGGCGCCGCCAGGACCACTGTCGAGGTCCTCGTTCTTCTTGTAAGACATGGCCGGTTGTCAATGAGCGGCAGACGGGCTGATTTCAAGAAGAAAATGGAGGAGCGGATGGATTGGGTTCAAAAGAGGGTGTGGGTTTCGACGCCGGCCTCTGAGGTATGAACTAGCCGTGATGAGCGGCCAAGGAGGCGTTCCCGCTGCAAACTCATTTGGCTGGGTCGCCCTAGCGCAGTCTGCACAAACACGTCCAATGACTTTTCCCTTCACAAACAGTACCCGACTCTCTAGCGGCCACGCACCACAACGAGCAGTAGTCAAATTAATATTTATTATCGTAACAGATTGTTTATTTGAGGGTATGCTATAGCACGACGCCGCAAGTCGACCAATGGAAGCAGCTTCCGCAAGCGATGGTCAACGAGCACTGCGCTTATCTGCGTCGAACCTCACTGGCACATAAATATGCTACATAAACGGGACTATATCCAAGCAAAGAAATACCAATACTAGTATACTACAATGCACTTGCAAAAATGAATTGGCGCAAGTTGTACCCGATATCTATACCACACTAGTTAAACATTGTGTGCCAAAATCATGTCGCTGCGATACAGAGGATAGGAGTCAGTCATTGGATCTCTTCCTGGAGTAGACTTTCGCTCTTGACCACGCTGGCTATTGAATCCATGGATAAGGAAGGGGAACCTCGACGACTTCGACAAATTATGTTCAAACAATTGTCTATGTATTTCCAGTTGAGTCGAAGGGTCTTATCGACGTATATGAGTGAGTCTACTGCTAGCGGTCTCTTTATTTTGATAAATGAAAATCTCGAGGAATTGTGCTAGCTCCATTATGCTATGGGACTCTCAAGGCTCAATGATAACCGTTGGAGAACTGCCACCTGTAAACTTCGAGTACTAGACCCCAAAAGATTGTATTTCCTTACCCTGATGCGGCGGATGGAATAGAATACGCCGAGGATCCTGATCTGGGGTGTGCCCCGCAAATTAGATATCCACAGACTCCGCAAGTGATATTGGGAAAATGGATTGAAATAATCGGTGCCCTCTATTTTTACAAGTCTTCTCACCAATCACCCCTGCGTACGCCTCGTCTCGCGGGATAGCGAGATGGCTATCATAAATGGCAAGATGGTTGCTTGGCCAGCGCGACAACACCGGCGGCCGTCGAGGCCCAAGAAGGCAACCTTGGTAATGGAGGATGATGAGCGTCCGGAAGTTGATGCTAGAAGGCTAATGATTTCGGCGGACATATACGACGAGCTATTTCCTATGAGAAAGACGGAAAGGCTCTCAAATGGAACTAATGTCGAACCGAGCGGGATCGATTCCGTATCTGACAATACTGGAACTGCACAATTTGTGTCCATATGTTCAGTTACGGAACATTCAACTCTTCCCTCTCCTCGGTGGTTGCTATATCGCTGTGACCGAGACGGCCAATTACCGCCGTCGACCGCCAGGATCAATGCGGGCGGTATGTGGGCATTCCAGTACCCTTCCATGATTTTGATCCATCCCGCAAAGCCCGTCTCGCTGGACCGAGTTGTTCTCACGTTTACACCGCCAGCATATGATTATATCAAGGGCTTATCCGAGGAAGAGGCATTAGAGTATTTTCGGACTTATGACGTTATTCGAAAGGGACAGTACATCAGTATTCTTGACTGTGTGGTTCGTGCTTGTGAGCCGGTGGATCAAGGTATTTTGGTTCCCGGATTAACGATATTCTCGTTTGTGAAAGACGAGGATACTTGGAATCCACAGTCAGAGGCTACAGAGGCTCAAGGTCTAGATGAAAGTATCTCTAAATTGAGTGTGGATGAGGTCTTGTCTTCGTCCCTTGAGAGCGAAGATTTGTCACGGTTTTTGGAGACACCATTGAACTGGGAGAGTTCCGATCCGGCACTGTGCCTTGGTCCATCGACTGCGAATTCTAAGAAGGAGATAGTAATTGATGTGGTGCCACTGAGTAGAAGGATTGAATCTGAAGTTCTGATGCCGCTGGGCAAGGAATCTGATGATGGCGAGGTTCGAGGTTTTGTAGGAGTGGACGTTTTGGCACAGCTAGGCTGCTTCTCGGGTGATTGGGTACGATTGTTCGCGTGGCCTTGGTAAAGACAAATAGCTAAAGTCCCATATAGGTCATGATCCACACAGGATCATTGTCACGGCCAATTCGGTTATATTCATTCCCGGCGCCGAACGCTTTTGACGTCAAGAAATTTTATATATCTCCTATCCTTCTATACAACTTGGCAACGCCATCAACCGTACGGATAGGATTTGGCTCAGTGCAGGAGCCCAAGTCCGCGAAAGAAATCATTATTTCCCGAATTGCGTCAGCCATATCGACGGACCGTACATTGCAGCAGGCGTGTCTACAGGGTTTGCGCTCGTATTTCGAATATCACAAGCGAGTCGTAGCAAAAGATGATTTGATTGCTATTCCCATGGATGTTGCTCTAGCGAAGCTCATGTACAGTCGTGACCCTATCACTAACAACGGTACGGTCAATGATGATATGGTAACTCTGACCTCTTCTACGCATCCATCGGTAATAGCGTGGTGTAAAGTGACAGCCATTGTGCCCTCGGAGGAAAACTCAGCGGACTCTGCATTTGTGGTTGACGCGGCACATACTCGCGTGGTGCAGGCTGGTGTGTCGTCAGCGCTTCATCCGCCTACATTACTGCCTTGGTCCACATACTTCAATATGCCGTCGTTGTCTCCGATTGAGTCCCCCAGTAGCGCGAGATTTAGGCAACTATTATCCGTTTGCGTCTCGCCGCGCGGTAACTCACTTCAGACAGCTATATTAATATCTTCCGCAAAGCGGGGAGTCGGAAAGGCTACTATTGTGAAGTATATTGCTGGACAGTTGGGTGTTCATGTGTTTGAGATTGAGGGAAACGAGATTGCGGGCGACACAGATGCTAAAACTCTTGGAACCTTAAAGGCAAGATTGGAACGTGGCAGCGATTGTTCGCCATGCGTGGTGCTGATCCGGCATTTGGAAGCGATATCGAGGAAGTCAACGGATGGTGGAGGGGATAATTATAAAGGAGACAAAGTTCTCGCCATGATTAAGGAGCACGCGAGTTTTGATCCCGGTGTTGTTATCGTTTCTACAGTCTCAGATATCGATGCGCTTTCCGACGAAGTGCGAGCCGGTTTCAATTTTGAGATCGAAGTTGGTGCTCCATCTGAAGCGGAGAGAAGGCAAATATTTGAATTTTTGACGGATCCTGTAGCCAGCTCGCTGTGGAATATCTCAGGTAAACCGTATACGGAGCGAGATACCAGTTTGCCAAATGGATTTGTGTTAAGCGACGACGTCAATTTGAATACTTTAGCACTCCAATCGGCCGGCTTAGTACCTCCGGATTTGGTGGCCATTGTGAAGTCAGCGTATGCCAATGCTCTCGACAGGATCGAGGAGTCATTTGAAGGCTTTACCAATCGCGATATTCTTCTCTCGTGTGGTGGTTATCTTAAACTTATTTCCATGGATTTTGAAAAAGCAACAAGTGAGGCCAGACGGAAGTATAGTGACTCGATTGGAGCGCCTCGTATTCCAAGTGTCAAGTGGGAAGATGTTGGGGGCCTTAATGAAGCCAAGTCTGAGATTTTGGACACAATTGAAATGCCACTCAAGTTCCCGGAATTATTCTCCGGGGGTGTCAAAAAGCGTAGTGGTATTCTTTTCTACGGTCCCCCTGGTACTGGAAAGACACTTTTGGCGAAGGCAATTGCAACAACATTTTCGCTCAATTTCTTTTCGGTAAAAGGTCCTGAGTTGCTTAATATGTACATAGGTGAATCTGAGTCCAACGTGCGAAAAGTTTTCCAACGGGCACGGGATGCGCGACCATGCATCGTGTTCTTTGATGAGTTGGATTCAGTTGCTCCTAAACGTGGAAATCAAGGCGACTCCGGCGGAGTTATGGATCGAATCGTGTCACAGCTCTTGGCAGAATTGGATGGCATGAGCAGTGGTGGCGGCGACGGTGTATTCGTAATTGGCGCGACCAACCGTCCCGATTTACTCGATGAGGCGCTACTCCGTCCTGGGCGGTACGTGAAATTTTAATTGTGAGTAGTTACAAGGTTAACTTGGTGTAGATTTGACAAGTTGCTGTATCTCGGTGTCTCTGACACTCACGAACAGCAGTACAATATTTTGAAGGCGCTAACAAGAAAGTACGACTTCCAAAGCATCTTCGTTCGAAAAGCTGTGACTAACCTGCTAACCGTCGTTTCTAGATTTAATGTCGCTCCTGACCTTGATTTGCGAGCTGTCGCTGAAACATGTCCGTTTACATACACCGGCGCTGACTTCTATGCCCTTTGTTCCGATGCGATGCTAAACGCAATGGCGCGTCTTGCCTCGTCCATTGACCAGCGCGTCAGAGAGTATGATCCGCCTGTTAGTACACGATGGTGGTTCGACACTCAAGCTACGAAAGAAGATTTTGAAGTAATTGTTCGAAAAGACGACTTTGAAAGGGCTAGACGGGAATTGGTGGCTAGTGTGAGCGAGGACGAGTTGAGACATTACAAGCGCGTTAGAGAAACCTTTGAAGGCCGCAACGATGCGGATAAGGCTGATGTGCAGCCAAATGGATCGATCTCGAGAGGCAAAGGTAAAGCAAAGGCTGTAGATTATAACGGTTTTTAATTGGATAATACATGCGACCATGCTGGTCTGGTAGACTGACATCTATGGCACGGTTAACTTCAGCTTGGTAATCTATATCATAAACTCGAGTCCGGGCGTTGAAGCAGCCCTAACCCCACATGATAGGCCCAGACCAGAACAAGGGGTTACCTAAAAAATAACTCCGGCCCGTTTCTCGCTTAGCTAGCGCCGAGCCACTAACCGAAAAGATTAGGTTGTACAGCGCACATCAGAGCAATTATCGAATGATACGGGTTTCTGAAAGTTGTGATAAGGGTTAGAATTCTGAGGATATGGTGAACGACGAACACGAAGCTAATGTGCCGTCAACTAGACTCCGCGTAGCATTCCGCAACAATTACAGCTGCTTCAGAGGGTTGGAATGTCGGCCGCAGAAGATCCCGGAGGTGGGAATATCAAGGTGGTGGTGAGGGTGCGACCGTTCAATAGCCGAGGTGAGTAGTCGTATGGACGCGATCCTGGTACTTTAATTTCTGGGATTTCACAGGTTCGTGATACTGACAGCATAATATAGAACGTGCACGAAATGCAAAATGCATCGTTCAAATGGAAGAGGACCAAACTGTGGTCCATATCCCTGATGAAGTACCTGGATCAAAATCGACGCCGTCAAAATCTTTTTCAAGAAGTGAGAAGATGAGGGTATTTAAGTACGACAAGAGCTACTGGAGCTTTGATTCGATTGGTGAAAACTTTGGTGTGTTCTCAAATTATTTGTAATAAATGTGCGAGACTGCTGACAAGTATATATAGTTGGGCAAGAACAAGTGTTTGTGGACCTCGGCATGCCATTACTTGATAATGCATTTAAAGGCTTTAATAACTGCATATTTGCATACGGTCAGACGGGATCCGGAAAGTCATACTCTATGGTGAGGAAATCGCGGTTAAAGCCACACAGACATTGGCTAATTGATGTAGATGGGGCCGCGAGACGAGCCTGGCGTGATTCCCCGGATATGCCAGGAGCTATTTGCTAGAATGTGAGTTGTTAAATTGGAGGAGCTCATTGTGAAAATCTTACTAACTAACTGTCGTTAGTGCGGAGATGAGTAAGGACCAAGAGCTCACATGCACCGTCGAGGTGTCGTATCTCGAGATCTATAATGAGCGAGTGCGAGACCTTTTAAATCCGAAGAATAAGGGCAATTTGCGAGTCAGAGAACACCCTTCGCTGGGACCGTACGTGGAGGATCTGGTATGGTTAATTGCTATATTATCATTAGAATTGTCGGCTAATTCTTCAAGTCTCGTTTGGCTGTCGGCTCATTCGAGGAAATTGAGGAACTGATGGACGAGGGTAACAAAGCACGGACGGTTGCTGCAACCAACATGAATGAAACTTCGTCGCGGTCTCATGCAGTTTTCACACTGACAGTTACGCAAAGGACCCACGACGTCGACACCAACATGGACGCGGAAAAAGTGTCACGGATCTCACTGGTCGACTTGGCGGGCTCTGAAAGAGCGGCGGCTACGGGCGCAACAGGTAATCGACTAAAAGAAGGGACCGAAATCAACAGATCGTTGTCCGCTCTAGGGCGCGTTATTCGCGTACTGGCAGATATGTCCACCGGCAAGCAGAAAGATGGCACAGTGGTTCCATATCGTGATTCCGCGTTGACTTGGCTATTGAAGGATTCATTGGGTGGTAACTCTATGACTGCTATGATTGCCACAATTTCGCCAGCTGATATAAACTATGACGAGACTGTTTCTACTCTACGGTACGCTGACTCCGCAAAAAGGATCAAGAATCACGCTATCGTTAACGAAGATCCGAATGCCAAACTTATTCGGGAACTTAAAGAGGAGCTGGCATTGTTGCGGACGAAGCTGGAAACAGGTGAAGGCAAACCTGGAGAAGTTATTTCGTTTGATAACCAACTCATATCCTTTACAACTCCAGATGGTACAATTCGAAATGTCACTAGGGCAGATATTGCTGAGCAGTTGGATGCTTCCGAAAAGTTGTTGAAAGAGGTGAATCAGACATGGGAAGAGCGATTAGCTATGACCCAAGAGATTCACAAACAGCGAGAAGCCGCGTTGGAAGAGCTCGGTATCAATATTGAAAAAGGCTTTGTTGGATTGCATACGCCGAAGAACATTCCGCATCTCGTCAATTTGAGCGACGATCCACTTTTAGCTGAGTGCTTGGTCTACAATATTAAGCGAGGGAGTACTCGGGTCGGCAATGCTGACAGTTTAACCACAGCGCAAATTCGGCTACATGGATCCAAGATTCTCACAGATCACTGTACATTTGAGAACGACGATGGTGTTGTCACAATCATACCTAATGATAATGCGGCAGTAATCGTCAATGGGCTTCGACTTAGCGCAGCGAGAAGACTACACTCGGGAGATCGTATTATATTGGGAGATTTTCATATATTTAGATTTAATCATCCGCAAGAGGCCCTTATGGAGCGTCACAAGGGCACAAGAAAAATACGGGCCCAAGGTATGGATCAAGAAAGAAAGAGGGCTATGACACCTTTAGAACAGAGGAATAGCACGTCCGCCTCCGACGATACAGAATTGGCTAGCGTTAGCTCGGATTACGTTGATTTTCCGTCATTTGACGAGGTTTCAACAGGCTCAGGGACTCCAAATCCGCCCACTTTGCCAGCCGAAGACAGCATGGGCGACTGGTCCTTTGCGAGAATGGAGGCCGCTAAGACCTATCTTGGACCCGACGCAACAGCAAATATTGCTTCACTGACTGACGAGGAACTTGACAGATTGTTCGATGAGATGCAGCGCGTTCGATCTTCTCGCAAAGGCCGTCCCGATTCTAGTTTTGACTTGTACGATGGAGACACGGACTCTATGGCAAGTGTCAGCTCGTCTCCATTTGCAGCACGAGATCGTCGCAGTATTAGTGGAATCTACGAATACTTTTCGGAGGATCCCTTGTCGCCTACGTCCCATGGAAGCTTCAGTAATGATATGTATAGGCCAGATAGCTTGAAAACGAAGTTAAATCAAGTGAGGACGGAGCTTCGTGGCCGTATGGAGGTGCAGAAAGAGTTAGAGACTAAATTACGAGAAAATCTGAACAACTCGCCATCCTCGTCGCATCATTCAGAAAAGGAGCTGGTAGATAACTTACGCCGGCAACTATCTGTTTCCTCGCCTCCTCCATTTACGTTAAAGCGCAACCCAGAATTGTCCTCAGACGAGAAAGTACTTGGTAGCAAAGTGATTGCGGTGTGGCGAAGGCGGGGGTCGTTAAGGATGATGGACGCCTTACACCGACATGCATTGCTGCTCAAGGAAGCGCAGATCATGAGCAACGAGATGAATCAAGGCGTCCGTTTTCAATTTACGATCGTTGATGAAGGATATGTCACGGCTTCTTCGTATGATCTGGTATTGAACGATGCGGAGCCGCAGGAGGATGCATCACTTATGAATGCGGTCAAGCCATGCATAGCAGTGAGAGCCATGGATTTCAGAAATGAAGTCATAAGGCTTTTGTCTATTGAGAAGCTGGAAAGCATCGTCAAATCCATGCGAAATATATATAATGAATCGCCAATGTACGCTGAGATTCGTGAACCGAGCTCTAGTCTACCTTCCTACGATGATTTTTTGCAGAAATACACGTACGTTGGGGATGCATATGTACCGATGGTAGGTGCCCTACGGGGTCATAAGACAGAGTTTTCTAGTGATATTGTTTCGCCCCACACTCTCAGTGTCATTGGTCTCATTAATTTGTCCCTTGAGCAATCGGAGAATCTCCCTTCTGATGCCGGTGAGAGAGTGTCATCATTCACCTTGGTCGCTAATTTAAAGACAATATTGGGGTTCTCAGAGCGCGAATTTACAGAAGTCCACGTTCAAATATTCCTTCCCGGGGCAAATGAGACATCTTATCCGGGGGGGATATCGACGAGCCAGATAGTGAGTGGTTTCGGGGACGGTGCCGTGGTTTTTGACAGCTATCATGCAATCAGCTTCAGCTCAAGCCTGTCAGCTCCGACTGTGCGGAATCGGGCAGATGCAACTCTACTGCACTTGAAAGTTTTTGCAAAGGTTTCAAAGATTCACTTGGAAAAACTGCAGAGTTGGGACGATCTGAGGGAAGACAGCACGAACAGCGAGAGAGTATCGAATGGTGCAGACAAATCTCACGGGGTGAGTCAGCAACAGGATGCATTTGTAAAGATTCAAGTGCTTGAGTTGTCAGATTCCGGATTATACGAGGCCGTTGATATTGTGCGAGGCCACGACGATGAAAAAGGATTGCTCTATCTACATATTGGTGTCCAGAAGCGAATTCGGCTGTCAATTACGCATTCGTCTGGTGACAGTTTTGATTGGAGTAACATTTCGAAACTAGCGGTCGGTGATGTGCGCTTGCTTGATCGCCATGGAAACATACATACATCGCAGAGCAAAGTGGACAGTGTCGAGCTACGATTGGTCAACAAGTTGAAGACCGTTGCAAATGCCGATGGTACCAGGACAGTGACAGTCATCGGCCAGTGGGATTCCAGTGCTCATAGCTCCATCTTTTTGGATAGCACTACTGCTGATAAATGCCGCATCGTGATGAGTGTTAACTGGCAGGTGTCGACGCCGTCAATTGCGTCCCCCGTCGAATTTGCCACTAATCTTGTCGGTGTTATGCAGGGGAGAGCAGCTCGCGCTCCGTCCAGATTATCATTGGTTTTGTCATCAAACTGGCTCACTCATTCATATGTTGCATTATTCCAGGTTCACCTACGACCGTATAGTGCCATAGATCCGAGGCCGCTGAGTGTCCAGAGTAACTACATTAGTGGCGAAGAATATCTTGGGTCGTGGAAGCCGCGAGGAATATCATTGGTTGAACAATATTCCGCAGCTCGCAACAACCGGATCAAGCGCGCAGATCTGGATCATACGAAGACAGTGCTTCGCTATGTACATGTGAATGACTTTCAATCTTCACATAGCGAAACTTTTGATGACCGCCAAGTCCGCTTGTTAGGAATGGTTTTGAATCTGTGGAAACGACACTCTAGATTCGAACGGGCTGCCGGTAGGTCTGCTATTTCACATTTAGCAAATCCGCAGGCCGGAATGAAATATGTTGCCGATGTTCGTCAAGTACCAAAAAGGTGAGTAGTTATTTAGGTCGCTGCGTTACGGATGAAATTAACCGAGTATTGCAGTTCGATTTTAGCTAAGAGTGGATACGTGTGGATGCCAGATGACGCGATGCAGTCTTGGCAGCGGCGGTACATTGAACTTCGTAGACCGTATTTGCACGTTTATAATATTCCCAACATGGACGAAGCGCTGGCAATCAATGTCGCTCAATGCAGGATCGGTTACCAACCTGAGGTACTAGAATCGCTTCAACGGCCAAATATTTTTGCTATATACGCTGACAGTG
>JANJPG010000372.1:0-10875 GCA_030407185.1 Lipomyces yarrowii
ACGACGACGACACAGACGCAGAGGCTAAAGCTCATGATTGGCAAACAACAGAATACGATCCCCATCTCAGCTTGGCATATTCCGACGAATGGCCGATTGCGGACAGCAAGAAGACTCATGTCGAAGCCAGGCTCAAATCTTTGTTTGACCAGCTTGGCACGACAACTTGGGTCGGTGGCAGGATTTTGTTGGTCAAAACGATCGGGCCCGTCCAAGACTGGCACGTTTTGGCTTTCACGGATTTGTAAGAAACGATTGTTTTGGTTAATTTTATTTCTATATTACACTCTGGCGTGCTGTCACACTCTATTTTACAAAACACCGCCTCACTTTGGTCGATCGTCGGTCGGTCGTAATAACAAGTAGGCCTGCCGGGCCTTGACGACCGCCTCACGCGCCGCCTCGTCGTACGGCCCGTGGTCGCGAACTAATTTGATTGCCACTTGCAAATTCTCATTTCTGCAAATTTTCGTTAATGCGAACCGAACTAACCTAACCTATTGGTTTGGTCTCCTGGGGCGGGGGGCAGCGGCATACATTTGGTTACTTGTCCAAAGAATCTTTTGCAATTCCGTCACGATCTCTTGTTGCTCTTTTGTAAACCTGAACTAATATCAGTACACGCCGTCCATACAGAAATGCCGTTAAACTCACCCAGAAGTGCGATCCCGAGACCCGCTCATCAGCCAAAAATAAAAATGGAGAGCCGAGAGATTAGAAGGTGCGGATATTCAACGCGTTATTTGCCTTGGTCGGGAAATGTGTGAAATGGGGTTCAGGGTTGCGGCTGCTGCCGTATTTACATTTCGTCATTTCCAGCAGCCCAGCCAGCCCCTCCGGGTTATCGACCAGAACAATGCAAAACTGATACTCAATTCCCTGACAGATTTATAAACAAATCTGTTTGGGCTTGCTGCTGCTGCTGCTGCTGCTGCTGCCACGGCCACTGCTACTGCCGCTGGCGCTCTGACAATTCGTTGCCAAATCGCCCTTTGGCATTATTCCTCTGCTTGCTAGTTCTGTGCGACGCAGCCGGTTCGCCCCGATCACACGCGTTCAAAGCACAATATATACATTTATCGCGCTTTGCTCTGTCCTCTTCTTCTGCTGCCGCTTCTTCTTCTTCTTCTGCTGCTGCCTCTCTAACACAATACCAGCACAAAAAATGGGCTTTGGCCGCTCGCCGCTCGCCGGCTCAACCATTAAGCTTACCGCCGAAGATGTACGCAAATACGACCAGGAAAAACGCGAGCTCTCGGCATCCGCATCATCATCATCATCCGCATCATCATCCTCATCATCGTCATCCGCATCATCGTTTGCGTACGGTGTCGCCTCATCGTCCTACTCTCCATTTTCGGGCCCGCCCGCTTCTCCTGGGTCATCCGGGTCCGGCGGCTTGCCGGCTCCTGGTCGCGGAACCGTGTTCAAACCTTCCGAGTTTTATCCTCTTACCCGTTCAAATCGCTGAACACACATGACGGTTTTAGAATATAAAGTGGCCGTAACCGGAACCGGAACTTTTGCTATGTGTATATATCTAGGAACATGTATAATACCAAATCATAGACGGAGGCCATGATGATTATGAACTGCTACATCTAATATATTTTCGGGGTCGTGGAATGGAATTTGATTTGCCATCTTTATGCTTAACAATCCCGACATAGATTCTAATCAATCGCAAGATGCTCTCCCCATGCAGAAGCATCCGCTGATTAACAAGCAAGACTTGTTCCCGTTTAATTACGGCATAACCATGCTGGCCAGTTTCATACAATCGTATAAGGAACAAGATACTCTTGTGCTGATATTCTTGCGACTCATTCAAGAGCACTGAAGGGCCGTAAATATCGTCTCGCGTCTCCGTGTGTTGATAGTGCGACGATCCAAAGTGCCTGGCTTGATATTATGACATCCCAGCCCGACGGCTACCGTCCAGTCGACTGTCATCCAGTTCGAGCTCCAGCATTTCCGGACGCTCGAAGTATGCCTATAGATTTTGAACATGCCTATATCTGCCTGTAGCGATAAGAGACAATCATTCGGATAGGTTTTGACCTCATTCGTCGAGACTCTAATCCGATTATTCGTCGAGACTCAATCGAAATTTTTTTCGTGCCTCTTTGTCAAAGCTAACCGACCTGGATACTTCTCGGGACGAAATCCCTATCTGGTGCCATGGCCCATCCAAGACTTCTCTTTACGCATACATTGAGTTTTTGGCAAACCTCGCCCATCAAGAAGGTCCGGCCGGAGCTTAACGACAAAATAACCCACTTCAACAATCCGACCGTATGATTCTTGTTAGGAAATGATGCCAGATCTTGCAAATTATGGATTGATTTTGTCCGCAACAAAAAACTTCGTCCGCTTTCGGCCGCCAGCGCCCACTCGTGATCTTGCGAGCCATTTTTTTGTTGCATCATCATCATCAGTTGGCCCTGCCCATTGTTGGCAAGCAATTGTGACTCGGGCCCATCCAAACAGAATGCATACGCCCAAAATACCAGCATGCAATGGGAGATGATCATTGAGCTGTGAATGTGCTTTTCTTCTGAGAACGCATAGGAAATCTTGCTCACTCCCCCGCCGCCATAAACGCCGGTCGTGCCATCATCTTCTTCCTCCGATTCAATAAACGCACAATACAGGGCCTTGATCGCATGAAACGCCGCCCGCTGGCCGTCCTGGGTCCTGACCCATTCTTTCATCCGTTTCTCGGCCTCCAAAAAATCCTTCTGCAACGTCGGCAATCCCGTTACCAACCTGTCGCCGCAAAAAACGTGAAGGTCATAGCGAACAATATACATTGCGATATGGGCAAAACGATAGTTGAGCGCAAAACTCGTCCTGCTATACTTTTCTGTCTTTAACTCTTCAAATGTTTGGAAGCAAAAATCATACGCCTTGCTGAATGCTGCCTTCCATTGGCTTCGAACCGAGTCCCAACCAACAAATTTGATCTGCAAATCATATTGGGCCATATGCGTGGACAGGGACACTAAACCATACAAGAGTGACAAGATCCCCAGTTCGGTCGTCTCCACCTTTTGACAATTAAAAAGCCGTTTCAGCGCCACCAGAAAAGGAAGGCACGTGCTGTTATGGATTTGGGTACCACTAAGCTTGGACGAGTTCCATATCTTGTCGTCATATGGAAGGGATAGTCTCATTTCATGGGGATGCATCATTGGCCCATGTCCAAATAGCACCGAGTGAGAAACGTCGAGTATAAATGCCATAAATACAGCCAACTTGATTGATTCCGCCTCCACCCATCTTTTCCATGTACCCCTGTCTAGCTCTTCGTTAGGCAGAACTAGTGACGGGTCCAAAAGTGTAGACCCACGCCTTATAAGCTGAATTATGGCCCCATGGTGAACATGTGCCCGCTCGTGCAGTACCCTCTTGCACGTCATTGCCTTCTCATATGCTTCCAACAGTAACAAGCTCTGTAACGCTTCGATCTTGGCCGGCGGATGGAACTCTGGCGAACTGAATACTATCCATCGCAACGGAGTGGCAATCTCTAACAGGAACTCGGGCGAGGCATTGTCATAGTACGCACCGATCAATACCAAACTGAGAATCAGCGGGGCAGGTGTAGAATTGATTTCGAATGAAGCCCGATGAAGAATGGGGAACTGGAAATGAAAGCATTCCCAGTACAAATCGACATAGTGCTTGATATTGCCGGGGCTGAACTCCTGGTACTGACCCAGGGAAGGAATAACCCGGACGATTTCCTGCAGTTTCTCATCCGAAATCGACGCCATGTCACCAAAAGAGGCAGGAGATGACATTGCCGAGAAATCCTCGGTGGCTGGCCATAAAAACGAATTCTCATCGACACCAAACGGCAGGCACGTTCCCGCCAGTATATCAGTAGAAAATAGCCAATCAATAAACTGGCTAGATGATTCAATAGCTCCATCAACCCCACCAGTCGGATCTATTGCAGGACGAGGGTCGTTATGTTCAGAGTAATGATGACTGGAGTCTTGTTGTGGTTGGTAGTTTGTCGTCGACGATGGCATTGTCAACTCTGACACGATGCCTTGATACGGCAACCCGGCAGATTCAAACCCAGGACAACTCTCGGTGGTCGAAACGATCGGATGCATGACTTGAATCTCTTGCTGGTCCGTTACGAGGCCGCCGCGATCTCGGTGTCGGTCTAGATGCCGCGCCATCAAGTCTTTTCGCACAAAGGACTTGCCACAATCTGGTTCGCGGCAAAAGTATATTTCCTTTGGCGAGTCTATTGCGATTAGAATCTCGCACACAGCACCGGCATTTTTTTTGCCTCCAATTTACTTACGATTAAGCTTATGCCTTCTTAGATGCTCCAGCCTCGTGAACTTTTTTCTGCACTGAGGTGCATCGCATGAGTAAACTTTCGGCAAACCTTTGCGGCTCTTCACCGGCCTCGAGCTGGATATGGATCCGAGAGAATGCGAAGATTCATCATTTGTCAAAGATAACGCACCCGCGGACTCGACCATAATGGAAAACGTGTTTGTATGGTGACTTCAGATCCAGGATTGATCCTCTGAAATTGGAGAGTAGCAAAATAAAAGAATGGAGGAAGGAAACCGCGAGAGGGGCCACTCTACCCCGCAGTGTTAGGGTTCGGGTTGGCAGCCGATTGTTACTTTATTGTTGAGGAATTAACTAACTAACTTTAAAAAGAAAGGGCACACTACTCAAAAACGTCCACTAACTCAGGTACGAGGTTTTGAACTTTTCCAGTTTTCAACCCTGCTCGTATATTGTCAATCACATTCACTTCCATCGCTCTGCGGGTCTCGACCGTATGAGTGCCCACATGCGGCAAGAGTAGGACGTTTTCGTTTGTCAGCAGGTCCGGGTGAATCCTGGGCTCATGCTCATAAACATCGAGGCCGACCGAGGACACTTTGCCAGATTTCAAGGCCTGTACTAGTGCTTCTTCATCAATGATTGCTCCTCGGGCAGTGTTAACTATGAATACGCCGTCCTTGCATTTCGATAACGCGTCCGAGTCTATAATGTGCCGAGTGTTGGCATTAAGAGGTAGACTAAGCGACAAAATGTCACTCTTGGCCAGCAACTCGTCAAACGAAACATATTTAGCGCATCCTTCCAAGCCAGGACTCAATCTGGTTCGGTTATGGTAAATGATTTCGGAAAACTCGAATCCAAAAGACCTGTCTCTAATCTTCCGGCCAATCCCGCCAAGCCCCAAGATTCCTAGTACTTTCCTCTCCGGGTCGTGCGCCTCAGGCGTCTTGCTGGACCAATTGCCCTGTCTGAGGTCCGCCGCCAACTTGTGGAAATTCCTGAGCGCTCCCAGCATAAGATACACTGCTGTGTCAGCCGTAGCATCGCTGACTGTGTCAGGAGTGTTGGACACTTGAATACCGCGTGCCCCGATGGCCCTGACGTCAAGAATCTCATATCCGGCGCCAAAACTGCACAGATACTTGAGCGTTTTCGGAAGATGATCTAAAACGTCATCATCAAATCCGCCAATTGCCTTATACCCAGCAAAGGTAAGGTATATAGCTACAAGATTTGGAAGCCGGCGAAGGAACTGAAAGAAGTCATCTCGACTGGTGGGAAGAAACTCTACCAGATCACCATCTTGTTCAAGTCGTTTCCATTCGTCATGGGCAAACCGCACTGTCCCTAGTAGCAGAATCTGGGGTCTCAACTTTTCTACTATCATTGATTCTCTTTTTCTGCTTTGGCTGCTTTTCTAAAATTGCAAATGATATCTAAAAGTCGAGTGGTCAGCCTTATAGGTCTGCCCCGCGTGTGGGGGTTTTGACCCCGCGATGGGGGTTTACTTAAGATTTTAGGGTCCAGTTAACTAACTTAAACTTTTAATCCTTTTGATGCCGACATTATTTAATTACTTCAATTTTTTGGGGGTAAAGTGCCATCAGATCAACTCTGCACCCCCGCGAGTCGAGGCCGGGAAATGGACGGCATTTGAAGACTTTCATTGTTTGGTCCATGATCGCCCCCGTTTCCCCACAAAGGCATCTCATCGAACAAGTAGCTAGCCGGAGGATGAATATATAAGCGCACACATCATCCTCGCTACGGCTATTTATTATTTTGCATATCAGGATTAAGTCAAAGAAGACAAAAAATCATGAGCGAACTTAAATCAGAAAACATATATATGGAGGTCTCTTCAGAAGACTCGAAGCGTGCGGCCATTGCCTCCACAATCGAGGATGTCACCGGGATTACTGAGCAAGAGCATCATATGACCTTATGGCAGGGCATGAAATCTTATTCTCGGGCCGTGTTTTGGTCGGCGACGGTGTCGTTGACCATTGTCATGGATGGATATGACACTTCGTTATTGGGCTCCCAATTTGCGGTTCCTTCATTCAAACGAAAATTTGGAGATTATAACAACGGAGTGTGGGGGCTCCCTGCTAGCTGGCAGACAGCCCTGTCCATGATGGTTAGCATCGGCAGCTTGTTTGGTATTCTGATTGGCTTCCGTTTCACGGAGAGGTTTGGATACCGGCGGGTTATGTTTGTTGGCCTCGCCGCTGCCACTGGGTTCATTTTCATGCTCGTATTGGCCCCAAATCGTGCGGTCTTACTGGTTGGCGAGCTATTGATGGGTCTTCCCAATGGTTTGTTTGGAGTCATTGGACCTACTTATGCGTCAGAAGTCTGCCCTGTGGTATTGCGTGGTTATCTTACCAGTTATGTTTACATGTGCTTCATCTTTGGTCAAGTGTTGGCCCAGGGAGTCCTTAAGGCGTCTCAGGCTAGGACTGACGACTGGGCGTGGAGGATTCCTTTCGCAATCCAATGGGTGTGGCCAATTCCTCTAGCTATACTGCTTTCCTTTGCTCCGGAGTCGCCGTGGTGGTATGTGCGGAGGGGTAAGATCGATGAAGCTGAGAAATCGCTAAAACGATTGACGTCTACTACCACCAAAGTTGACATTCCTGCCACGGTAGCCATGATGGTACACACTACGGAGATGGAAAAGCAATTCCAGGGAGGTACTAGTTACTGGGACTGTTTCAAAGGGATTGATTTGCGTCGAACTGAAATTAGTTGTATGAGCTTGGTTATCCAAAGTGTTTCGCTGGGCAAGATTCTGGCATTTGCCATTTATTTTTTCGAGCTTGCCGGCGTGCCAACCTCAGCTGCGTTTAGTCTGGGCATTGGCCAATACGCAATCGGATTTGTTGCGGTTTGGATTGCATGGTTTCTGATGCCTCACGTCGGCAGGCGACCAATATTCCTATATGGTCTGGTGATTATGATTATCCTGTACCTGGTTATGGGATTCGTATCCTTGGTGCCCAGCACAAACAGCGCGACGCCCTGGGTAACTGCCACTTTGCTCTATGTTATTGTCTTGGTGTACGATGCCAGCATTGGCGCGATCGGCTGGTGTTTGATTGGCGAAGTCTCATCGTCACGGCTGCGAGGTCGCACGATTGGCTTGTCAAGGAATTCGTTTCATTTATGCGCGATCGTCAACTCGGTCATATACCCCTATATTCTTAATGCAAGCGCGGGCGACTGGAAAGGCAAGGTTGGATTTTTTTTGGCCGGCCTAAGCTTTTTGTGTCTGGTCTGGACATACTTTAGGCTTCCCGAAACAAAGGGCCGTACGTTTGAGGAGCTGGACATTATGTTTATTAAGAAAGTTCCTGCTCGCCAATTCAGAACCTATCAGATTGAGACGTTGGATATCAACCATATCGTTGACAGTGAGAAGGCAGTCGTGGAAGGTAACAACGAGAAGGCACTTAATAAACTCTAGGAATTATGATCTAAGTAGTCTATTTATCATAAGTAATGAACAACTATTTATTGTGCCAAAAAAAAAATTATCATCTTGTCCAAACACTATGCAACTCATATATCGACCCTTGAATGATTGTAAGATTCTCATCAACCTTCACCCGCACTGTGTCGGCAAACTCGCCATCCGGCAAGACATGGATATTGGTAAACGCAACCACGTCATTCACATAAATCTCTGTCAGACCCCGATCGATAATTCCGTGGATCTTATAAATGGGAGACTGCATGTTTTCCGGAATGACAAGAGCAGACAGGTTGTCATTGTACAGAGGATGATGCCATCCACTGGCGCCAGCGTTACGGTCAAGCCAAACATGCGCACCAGTCTCGAATACACGTAGCCCAATAGCAACCCGGGCGGACTTGGACACCAATTCAATCAAAACAGTAGACGCATCACTGAATCGGTTACCGAGACTCGCTCCCGAAACATAGAACAAGAACTCAGCCGCCCCGCTCAGGGTGTGAAATGCCATGCCGGTGCTAGAGTCGACTTTATCGGCGGTAACGGCATTGTCGAGGTTTCGGGCCCGCTCAATGTTCACCGGGAACTGAGCCAACGAATAGCCGAAATACTCCTTATTGTACCGCACCTTGCGCAGAACCATTCTCCTGGCGACAGACATGCATCCACGCCATGGAAATGAAGGAACGTCATTGGTATACTGCCAATTGCTAGCCCAAGCCAGGCCAATGACTTCATTGCCAGGAGCGTTGTGCCAGGTTTGAGAGGCATACCAGTCTTTGCCGTAGTCGGCAAACCGCACAATATAGTCATCAGGGATAAACTTCTCTCCATCAAATTCACCTATAAAATATTGGGTCATGCTACCGCCTAGAGGCGCCCCTGGGTTGATGGAGACAAACAAAACCCACTTGGTGTCGGTGGCACCCTCAATTGGCATCTCAACCAAGTCAGGCACTTCATATTGATAGCCCACGAGCCCAGCCTGGAACCTCGACAGCTCGGTCCAATGAAGAAGATCCTTACTGCCGTAAAACAAAATCTGATATGCATGCGACAAGGCGACCGCCATGATCCATTTTGAAGACGGCTTGTGGAAAAATACTTTAGGATCTCGGAAGTCTTTGGAACCAATATCAATAACTGGATTCTGCTGATAGCTCTCAAATGTGTATCCACCGTCCCGAGAAAAGGCGACGCACTGGGTTTGCTTTTCAGCAGAATGCAAAGTATAGATAGCCACAATTCGCTCTTCTGGGGCTATGCTATCGTCGAATAAGCCAGACGTATTTTCCTTATCGACAACCGCCGACCCACTGTAAATGCTTTCGGCAGCTCTTTCCGATTTAATGGCAAGGCCATAGTTCTGCCAATGAATAAGGTCCTTCGACGTAGCATGACCCCATTGGGGTCCACCTGCTACCATATGGTTTGGATTGTACTGGAAATACATGTGCCAGGTGCCATTGCTATATACGAGTCCATTTGGATCATTCATGAATCCTTTAGGGGGGGAAAAATGGACTTGTGGCCTGGCTGGCTCGTCATATTCACGTTGGTCAGTCATAACAACGTGAGGTAGAAGCTCTGGCTGTAATCTCAGGAAAATATTTCGACTTTTTTAATGTTTGTCGATGAGATTTTTCGAATTGCCAGAACCCCACCCGAAGGCACAATAAATCTCAACTGTGTTTTATTTTAGTTTCTCGGTTTTTATGGCGGGGCAGGCGCTAACCCCCACGATACTAGACTGGTCCGCCCAGTGCAACTGCGAAATCTGGAGAATGGGGGTCTTGTAACATCCTGAAATTTCGGGCTGCCTACAGTCTTGCTACAAATTATTTCAAAACTGTTGAGCCACCGCGCAGAGACGTGGTCGTGCTAATAGCAAGCATATATATAGATATCGGAGAATCATGGAGCATCCATGCGCTGTTACTTTGGGACGCGCTAGAGTTTCCGTTCGTATGATACCTAAAACTGTGCACTGCCAATAGTAGTCATGTCAGGCTATGAAATATTTATGTTCAAGCCTTACGATACATTCCGATTTCCAATTTTGCCCAAGTCGTCCTTCCAATTGAATTTATTGGGCTTAGGGATCCGCACGGATAACATTATCCGTATCCGTATGCGTATCCGTGATATCCACGGATAATCGCGGATATTCTCGCAGGAATGGCGAGCATATGAATAAAAGATATTACACCATTACTAATATGAGATATACCGTTCAACTGGGTTAAAAACTATGTTTTGGAGGCTACGAGTGTCTCAGGCTATCGTATAATCGTTAAGATCGATCTGGCCATGCCGGCGCAATCCAAGCAAGTCTCTCCCTCGCTGAACAGCCGCTCACGGGCAGCTTCAGAAGCACTGGGCGGTTGCTATGTAAGACAACTATTAACTTCGCGGTATATATGACAGTGTGACAAATGCGTCGTTTTTTTGCTGCAGGCTTAGTGTGTCTCTGCCGTGCACTAGTCAAAATTGGCGTACTTTAAGGATTCTGTTGTGCTTCGTGCCCGGCTTCATCAGGACTCTACAGGCACTGCACATACATGCAGATACATTCAACAATTGGGTCCTACAATAGGCATGTGAGGCAAATTGAGTGTCAGTTCATTTTCGAGTCTAACATTATGTTGATAGCTTGAGAAATGACAGCTTCATAAAACAGATGCAGATATTGAATGATCTGCAGATTGCAGCCGCCAGAACGACGAGCTAAAAATGTTATGAGACAGTTTCGAATGCGGACTGCTCACTAGTTTTATAGTAGCGAGCCCGAAATATGTGTTTCAGGTGGAATCAATTTTAGCGCAATACTTGTCTCTTTGGGCCGTGGGCGGATGCGGATATATCCGCAACGGATATAGATAGAGCTGCTTGTCCCCAGCAATCCGCCGTTTTGGACTACTTTAACAGTTGAACAATCACGTGATTGCCAAATGATTGAACATGCAGCATCTTTTGCAGCTTAAGCCGCTTCCGTAAATGTCATTACATGATCGATTATCCTCTTACACGAAGTAGGGAGTAGCATCAAGTACGTATAATTCCCATTTTTT
>JANJPG010000373.1:0-10877 GCA_030407185.1 Lipomyces yarrowii
GCCAACGTCGCCGCAGGCCGTCCGGCTATATCAGGTAACGTATGTAGCACGTCGGGAGCAAATACATGGTCCAATGTCTCATTATTTTCGGTCCGGAGGCGACAAAGGAAGGTGCGGCCCGAACCACAGCCGACGGCAAAAATTTCCGTATCGTGCGGACTCGATGCGATAGCTCTGACTTGTGAGGAATCTGGAGTAGTGAAGAAGTACAAGGACGATGGCGTGGATGAGTCAGATAGGTCGACGACAGCTAGCCTGGAAGAGGGGAGCCCTGTAAGTGGTGATTAGCAAATTTGGAGCGTTTGACGCATTGCAAGCTTAACCCACCGAAAACCATCTTGCGACCTTCCATGTCCCAGCAACACGGCACGCTTAGTAATTCTGTATCCATCTTTGAATCGTCGCATATGACCGTTCGTTCGCTAACACAGATGAGGTCTTCTGGGTCGCCATCCGCGACAAACCGCCAGACAGACACCGCGACTTGCGGTGTCGTTTGCACACATGCGAAAGTCGAAGAGTCGCGTGGACGGGGATATACATATGAGAGCGCATCGAAAGCTGCCGGTTGCCGTTGTGGAGTTAGATTTGTCGGCGAGAGGAAGTGGAGAGTGTTATCCTCGCGCAAAAGGAGAGAGCCGGCCGACAGTACGTGAAGAGACACGGGCAGCCGAGGAGCTTCCATTTTGTGGGATGACATCATCAAATAACGAACGACAGATTCAAAACGAGATTGAGACGGAGAGAGGGTGTGAGGGCGAAGGGCTCGCTGGTGGGGTGACCATGGATCCAACAGTCGCGGATGACGTAGACCAGACTGCTAAAGGAATTGCCGCCCCTGTTGGGTGGCCGCGAGGGAATGTGAATGAAGAGTCGTAGTTGGCTGCTTATCAGAACACAATGTCTGGACCGGAACAAGGCAAGCAAAGACCGCGAATTCACTCGGCCTAGCCGGGAGGATTAATTCCTTTTGATATTGAGCTTGTTGATTGCCTGGCACACGGGCTGAAAATGGCCCATGCCAGGGGCAAGCGTGCGGCGCGCTCGCGTGAATGCGGGTAACAAACTTTACGCCGGCGTTCAATCTAAACCGGGCACTTTTTGTACAGTGAGAAACACAAAACGCGAAAGCCGCCTGGACCCTGACTCGTGACTTTGTGACACGATCGACGCGACAAACACCGGGGCCCCTTAAAAGCCGTTGTGAGGTAAGAAAATGCATGGCCTAGTCTTGACAACACCTACTGTCTAGATAATAGAGCCCAGTCTACTGTATCGTTCAATATCGATCAAAGCTACTAACTCGTGCAAAGGCGCTGTTGTGAAATTAATGTTAGCTATAGAGATGCGTTATCTGCAATCTCGTTTATTCGTGGCCGACCGCCTCTTGTAAAATTTAATCATCCTTCAGACGTTGACTTGAGGTTCATGCTGCGTATTATATCGATTAGAAGCGACTACAATAGAGTACACACAGTATACACATACTATACATCTCGAATCTGCAATCCATACCTCCAGCAATATCATAACTCGTCTGGGTCAATTCGACCATTACCATTATACAATACTAAAACAAATTAGGGGCAATCTATAGTAGAAAAACAGGAAAATCTCTATGAAACCATGGAATCTCAAATCCAAATGCACAAAATTATAAAAACTCCATTCGCAACAACCCAAAATAATAGCACAAGTCTATGACCGCGGCTCACCACCGCTGATAGAGGACGGCCCTCCTAGGCGCATGGCCTCTTCATCAATATCCCACTTCAACGACCGACTCCATTCCTCGACCTTTCCTAGAACATTATCCAGGACCTTGTCCTCATCTGCCGTCATACCATTGCCAATGCCATATGAATGCGAACCCACGGTTAAAGGATGTTGTGCATCTTGAAAGGTACTGTCTGGATTATTACCCGCACCACTGAGTCCAACGCCAGCGTCGGCACCAAATATGTAGTCCAGGTCCAACCCCATCAAGTCATCACCATCCTTCTGCTCATTTACACTGTCAATTTCATCCATCCTCATGAACGTGCGCTTCGTCTGCCGTTGATCGGGCCCTTCGGCCGCTGGCGTTGATTGCTGACTGAATTGTTGCAATGGCACATCCATACGACCGGCAAAAATAATCGGATTTGGCGCAGCATGATTGGCTCGGTGATTTACCGGCGTCGACGTGGCCTCGGGTGGTGACGAAAATTGGACCCCAGCAGACGGCTGTGAATTCACCCTTGAATTGCTGTCTGCCGGAGTGTCCTGACTCTGCGGAGGGACAGCTGCATTCCCCAACGACTTCACAGTCGGTGCCAGGGTCTTCGGTTGCATTCGCGCAGGAGTCTTCTGCCCTGTCAAGTTCTTATCATAGTTATCTTCAAGTGTAGCCGCGTCACTCTTCGATGACTTTAATAGCGGATCTTGCAAATTAAGCGCTCGCGTCGATTTATCTGCACCGGCAACCGAAGTAACCGTGGTAGACGACGTGTGAGACGCTGATGCCGGGGGCCTCACGTGATACACAAATGGTGACGCCGACGGAGGTGTCTGAGTCTGTGCAGTTGCACCGACGTCCAGCGAGGCTCTGCTTGCGACCTCATTTCGAGCATTTTCGGGAATGGTCCTACGCTTAAGCTGCGGCGTATTGACCGCCGTCTGTTGCGGAGCTTGCGGACCTAACCAGTTAGTACCTTAATCGCAGTAGAAGCAAACCTTAAACCTACGTAACGCATCTTTCAATAATTCGCGCTGAGCATACAGCACTTCCGCCTGCGTATCAGGGTACAACGAGACTTCTGCAGGCATGGTAGGTGGACAAGGTGCAAGATTCTGATACTGATTACCTCCATTATTTGACTCAATCTTCCGTTTTTTGTCAGTGTCAGACTCTTCGGCTCTTGCCTGATTAGCGACAGAACTAGCACGCTCCTTCGCCTGGTCTTCAAGAGCCAGTTTCTTTCGGATTTCTGTCATTACCTGTTCTTCACGTGCACGTTTCATAGCTTGCTCGCGCTTCTTTTGCTCGGCTTGCTCCCTTTGCAGCTTCTGTTTCTCAGCTTTAACACGTGCTTTCTCTTCCTTCACAGCAGCCTTCTGGGCTTCAATTTCCTCCTTTGTCTTCTTTGCGGGAATGCCAAGTACGGAAGCTTGCGTATCTTTTCGCTTCGTTGGAGTCTTCTCCTTTGCAGGCTGATACTTTTCTGCAACTTTGGCAATCGCACTCGGCTTCAAGCCATCCCTGAACTGCATACCTCCCCGAGGAGTAGACGACGCCGATGACTCATTAGGTGGCTGCGATAGGACATTCATCTGTCCCGAAACAGGCACACCGGGTAGATGTATGCTATACGAATCCTGCAAAGCGGAGGATGTAGGGTCGCTTGTTGTTGCAACAACCTGACCATCAGTCCTATACCCAAAGAAGGCCGGAGAAATCAGATTCTGCGCAGGAGGCATGCTCGCGGGTACTGAGACTGACGCAGCATGCTGGTTCGGATGCGATGCTCCCCCTGGTGTAACAGGACTATGGTTTGCCGATATAACCTGGTCGACGTTATGTACAGTAGACCCTGGCGAACCGCGCCAAGTAGAGACAAGTGCCGGTGACTCAGCAGCACTGACTGGAGTCAACTGATTAGTAAGTAAGTCACCTGTATCAGACATATATCCCGTAGCGTGCATGTGGCTAGTGCCCGCCGGGGGCGTATCCAGAATACTTGCTTGGACGTCCGACCAACGAATTTTGGAATACTCAAAAGAATTCTCCGGTAATTTGCGCTGTTGTTGGAGTTGCTGTGGCGGCGAGTGTTGCTGCCGCACACGCTGCTGAGGAACAGACCGTTGTTGTTGTTGCCGCTGTTGTGCAAGCGTCGAAATATGAGCCTGCTGTTGAAAATGAGGTTCAATTTGCGGAGGCTGCTGCTGCTGCTGCTGTGGCATTGAAGGCTGAACGTTTTGTGGCTGCTGAGGCCTTCTATATGTATTTTGAAGAATCCCACCATCTCTACCCTGCTGCTGTTGGACCATAGTGCTAAACGTGAGGGGTGACGAAAGGGAGGCAAGCTGCCTATGGGCTGGCGGCCCTAAATCTTGATTATAGATCTGCGCGGCCGGCAAGTGATAAGGCTGCTGCATAGGAGACGGATGAGATACTTGAGATGACACTGGCTCGCTCCACCCTTCGAGTCCATCCCATCCGCCTGAAAATAGCGCCGCCGAAGCAATATATGGGGCGTCCCCAGTTCTCATGTATTGCTCTGATATGCGTTGCACCTTCGACAGGTCGGGTGGATGATGATTCGGGGACGGCGGACAAAGGATCATATCTGCAGTAAGCCCTGCAGGGACCGACGAGGCAAGATCGTTTGCGAGAAGGTCGAGAAGCACAGCGTTATTAATATTAGCGGCTTCGCCGTTGAAGTTGTAGTCATTACTGTTAAACCCATGCGTATTTGAGAACATAGACTGCGCACCACTCGGATCGGTGGCAATATATTCAGCCTGCAATGGATCATGAGCCTGCTGCGCAAGGTACCGCTGATTCTTTTGAAGGAAGGCCTGTTGCATCTGCTCCTGCTGCTGTTGTTGATGTTGTAGTGGTTGCCACTGATGACGTTGTTGAGGCAGTTGCTGCTGTAGCTGTTGTTGCTGACTCGACGACTGCATGTGCATCTGCATCCGCGCGGGCTCTAAAGGTAGCTGCATTATAGCCGTGGAGGGCTGGGAAGCATCGTAAAGAATCGTAGCTGGGAACTGCTGCCCTTGTAGCATTGCGGTGGGGCCGATACGCTCACCACCGTAAGTGGCTACGTAGTTTGCAGCCATATCTGCTTCGGGAATTGCTGATCTTGAGTCGTCGTAAGTGTCGGGACCTCTGAAGATAGCAGTTGGAGTAGAAATGCGGTGATAAAGAACTGAATGGCCGGCGGAAACCGGCAGTTCGCTACTGATTTTTGCCTCGCGCCAGGCTCGGATAAAGCTCAATCTATTGAATAACAGCCTAACTTGCATAAGCATTATGCAATACCTGCAGAACCGTAGCGCACTTGCAACAGCCGAGCCGCACTATGACCAGCGGGCCGGTTTTCGCCGAACCTGAGCCGCCCGCGTGACGGCTGTTTTTGGCTGGGTCTGACGGCCCAATTCTGGTTCCAAATGAACAGGGCCATGCTCACGAGCTGGTACTATATTATAGTAATTGTCGTCTATTGTTCCGATATAAATACAAAAACGCCATTCAGGAATGCACAGACAGGTCCAGTAACTTGTCTCAACATCATGGTGCGGTAGCACCTGTGGGCATTCCCCGCAACTACGGGACCATCGATCATATCGTACGATGGTTCGAAACCCACCAGTTCTTATCTGGATGGCAACCTACATAGCTTCATCACCCGTTGTTGGCTCTGTAGTCCGCCTCCTTTCAGTCAATACCAAATAATCTCGGTGAACCGGGAACATGATGTATTGATTGTAAAGCGGCTGACGCGCCCAGCGTATATATAGAGTAATATCGTTATGCAGCAATATGACTCGTTCATGTCAATTACCAAGTGAGAGCACCATTAAATCTTTTGTAAGCACGTGCATTTTGTCATCGTCCAGCTATTTGTTTCCATATCTCTGGGACCACATCTTTGGTCCAGGAATAGCCTCATTACCCTGGTTGCGTCCAACACCTACAAAACGCTTTTCATAGAGTAGAGAGGCGCACTAGTTTACGCTGCTCGAAAATTGTTGAAGCTAATAGCACTTCACATGCCGGATCTAATCTGCCTAGATAATGCAAGCTGTCGCCGGTAAACTACTGTCGGCTGATATGGACCAGAATAACGGAAACACAAGTGAAATAGACTCCGCTTACAAACCACTTCCATGCGATACAGAGCCAAGCAAGCTAGAAATGACAATGTGCACAACCGACGATTCTCAAATGTGTCTCTTCAGCCTTCGGGCACCAGGCCCCTAGCCAAATGCATCATCTGAATCATCTTCGACTTCTACTATGTCCTGTATAAAAAGATTAGAACTATTAAGTCCTTTACAAATTTGACCTATCCAACCTACCATTGGTGCCATTCTCGCAGTGCTCGTGCTCGGTTCCCTACTTGCTGCGGCGGCGGAAGTGTTAGACGTACTACGCTTAGATGAACTCGAGAGGTTCAGCTTAGATTGAACAGCTCCTTTCGTGGCTGGCTGGGACCCACGCTGAGATTGCGTCGCTTGCTTTGATGCCTCCTCGACCTGGCCTCTTGTCGTCTTTCTCGTTGCTGGACCCTTACTTTTTGACGATTTAGGTGTTGGGGGTGGCGGAGATGCCTTTGCTAGCTGTGTCTTGGACGCACGTCCTCTGGTTGTTTTCGTTTGTCTACGCGACAGTTAATATGTTTTTCATTAAGCAACGGGAAACCGATCAACTTGGATAAATACGTACCTTCGGTCAGACTCTAAATCTGAGCTGTCTTCAAGCATTACATCATCTTCATCAATACTCTCATCATCATCGCCACCCAGGAAAAGTAAAGTATCCGCCGGCTTTCTTACATTTCTAAAATTAATTGTGAGACCTCGTAAACGCACACTTGTAATTCAATCTAATATTGACACACCTTGCAGGCTGCACGCGCTTAGACGCGGTTGTCCTCGTCGGACCGCCTTCTGCCACGCTGCCGTCCTCGTCATCGCTGAAAGTTACTTTTGCGTTTCTTCCCCTATTAGCTGTCCCTTTGGCGCGCTTATTTGCTGATGCAGCTTCGGCTTGCCGACGCTTGGACGGTACCACTTTATCGCTGGCTTCTTGAGCAGCCAGATTGGCGCCGACCGTCTACAGATCCATTAGTAGAGGATTTTGTAAGAAAAATAGTACCAGGCACCCTACCACATGCTCTAATGCTTCATCGTTGACATCGCCAAGACTCATTAGTCTCTTCATTTGTTTCTCAAGTGTTTCGTCGACAAACCTGTTACTCAATGTCAGTTACATTGACCCACATCTTGCCAAACTGCTCTTACGTTTTGATAGCTTGTTTATCGTCCTTATCGACATACTGACTTATCGCATCATTCATTCCATTTGCTGGCAAGACGTCCAGCGTCTGCTGTTTCAGGAACTCCTCAACTAGCGATTGAACTCTTATGTGATCTAGACCCACGGCATCAACTGCGTCAATCGCTTCACCCATAGCGTTTATTCTTTCTGTATTCGATTAGCATCAACCGATCAAATAGAATATGAATTCCACGTACTACTAGTGGTGGAACTCTTTTTTCTGTAGAATTGCACAACATCATTAACGTTTGCGACCTTGCCAACAAACCGATTTGAAAACCGTCGAGGATTTTCTACTTCATATCCTCCCGAATACTCAACCTTTGCACATTGTCAGCGATTGAAGTTTTTAAAACGATAATATGTGCTCACTCTTAGTCGGATCAGTGGAAGAGGGGGTTCCTCGTCTGCTAACAGTTCTCCGTTCGCATCCGAGTTGGCTTGGGTCCACTGATCGTTGGCTTGATCAATCAATTCCGTAACTTGTTGAATCAGCCATCGAATCACTTGACCTTTATTTTTCGAACTAGCAGCAAAACCGCAATCTCGTGCCAAGATAACTTCCTTCATGATAAATGGGCGCACAGTTTTAAGCTTAATCGGCTCCAATTCGTACTTTGATCCCTCTATCGACAATATCCCGACAAATCTAAACGGATGGTTAATGTTATGGGTTCACACGCAATCTCATCTAGCGAGACATACTTCTCAACGGCCTCAGCCTCACACAAACTAGTCACTACTGAACTTCCAGGTTGGACAACATCGAAACCTTGCTCCGGATTATGCTGGGGGTCCATGATACATTCGTGTTCATGGCCCCAAATAACCAGATCCAAAAATCGCGGCAAAAAGTTCTCTGGTAAGTAGCCGGTTTGCGAATGGGCGTGACTGTTTGAAGACTTAGCATTATAGCACTTACGCTGACATCGCCCGTCAAGTACATACTGATTCTGATGCAGCGCCATAAGATTGAACCACTTGTCAGATCCATCTTCTTCACTCTCAGGTCGCATAAATTTAACCTTGTGATCACGGAATGTACGGTGTAACCTTTCGTCGCGTACATTCGCCATGCCGTATAACGCCATTTTCGTATATCCTTTTCGAAACAATAGCGGTGATAGCGTAATATTATCGTTTTCGGGAACGCGCCCGAAATGGTTGACGAGTCCGGTGATGGATAATATGTCCAATGCCGCTAGATTGCCGTCCTAAATCGCGACCCCGTTAGTCTTCGCTAAGTTCGATATTGTAATAGTAACACATACTCCGCTTGCGTCGTCATGATTACCGCTGATAGCTAGTACGGGAATCGCCACGTTAATATCTGGATCTTCATAGTTTATATGGCCGAAACTGTAATAGTCAGGAGGACGGTTCATTTAGTGGTGGAGTGCATACGTACGCGTCATTCAAGGCCACTCCGGCCTCACTGAGTAATTCTAGCTCGCATGGTTTGTCGCCGTAGCATGTCTCACGTAGAGTCTTCAGGACTTGGTACATCGCCTTCCTAGACGGCTTGTTCTCATGGAAGAGGTCGCCCGCTAATAGGACCATGTCCACCTAACCTACTATCAGCAATTGATGATAACCAGCCGTCTGGCAAACACCTACATCGTGCTCCTTCGCCAGCATCATAACCTCACTGAAAGTTTTCCAGGAGTCATCACCTCTGATCGGATCGCGTTCATTGTATCCGACGTGATTGTCAGAAGAGATCAAGATTCGAATCGTATTCGGGCCTGCAACATTAATTAGACGTGCACCATACGGATTATAAGTCTTAAGCATACTATTTGCAATTCGTGACGCCGCCACCATCTTTGTCCTTGGTCCAAAAGCAGAAGCTATGCTGGTGCTGCTTTGGTTCAATGTTGTTACGTCGCGTTCGAGCATCAGGGGTTGATTCATTACGTCGCGTAATTACTTTATAATGGGGTAAGCTCCGTGCAAATTTCCACGGATTGCTTGGTAGTAGTCTTGTACCAACATACCCATTATATAGGCAAGCACACAAGTCATTTAACCATCTAATAACTACCTTACGCACTGTGTCAGCCAATATAGCAGAAAAATATAAATTTCTGATACACATTTGCTAAGGTACACTGAGTCTGTGCATCACGGAAAGCATGCAATGCTAATCATCCGAAATATATCTATATATGTGTGACAAGGAACAAAGCAAGGACAATAGGAGCAGTAGCGCCTTCGCATGGCACTTCCATCGCAATGCCCATAATAATATAGCATAATTCAGGGCAAATCTCTGGGTATAAAGAAGCAGATAGTGTACATATAAAAAGAACAGTAGCAAGTAGCAAAAATCATCGCGGCAGGCACATTTAGGATCTAGTGTTCGTTCGCGATCGAGTAATAACTGTTGATGCAGTTTGCGGAGACTTTGGCATCTGATCTATGCAGGACATGTCCACATCTTCAGTAACAGCCGACGGGATCTAGGACAGTTAACACGAAAGAAAACTAAATGCTGCCGAATTCTCAAGCTTACGCTCTTCCGTACGTTACGTGGGCGGGATGTATTGCATGATGCGGTTGCCTATTATCAAACTGAATAAATTAATGCCAACGTACACATCCAAAAAAAATACCTTTCGCTTTCGAGATCTAGGTGGCCTCTTCTCTGGCTTTGACTTGATTTCAGCTGTCGCGGCAATAACTGCGTCACATTGTTTCTGTGTCTTCTGAACATCCGCGTTCCTTGCGGTATCTAAGCTACTGGGTTGTGAATCAGTTATATCGCGAAGAACCGTAGGAGTTGAATTAGACTCAGTTGAATCTTCTGAACATTTACTAGTGCCAGTCTGCACAGTTTTCACTATATCGTTAAATGCGTCCACGGATGACTGAGTACTGTCAGATTTTTCCATTTCGAAGTGCGAGAACGATCGTGCACCAGCCCTTGTCTCATCTGAAGAGTGATTATTTGCTGAGTTAGACTGTTCAATCACATCAATTGGTGGTGGTTTTGGTATAGAGAATATAGTGGGGACATTTAAAAAGACGTTGGGCCGCCCTTCCTCAAATTCTTTCAGCTTCTTAGAGACCTTTTAGCTAGTTAGTCGAGAGCGTCCAACTTAATGCAATTACTGTAACCTCTTCTAGACTCAGTTTTAAACTCGATATCTCGTCTGATTTGATCTTTAGTTCTTCCGCTGTTGTAGCAGCCTCACCAATTAGTTGATCAATCTTCTCCTGAGTTCGACTGTGAGAGTCTATCTCAGATTGCTAGACACTGTTAGCTTCAGATTTTGTCAACTAGAAAATAAAATACCAAGAGCTTCTCCAGGTGGGTCTTATCTGTTTGAATTTTATCTAGCTGCATGCGGAATTTTTCGACTTTAGAAGAATGGGATTTCATCATATTATTTTTCTCCATCTCATAATCTTGTCTGGCTTGCAAGAACTGTATCTCCTTCTTCGCCATCTCCGATTCATATGCCGCCCTGCCCTGAATCAATGACGTTTGTTTTAGTTAATCGAATAATACCAGAGACAACTAATTCACTAATTTTTTCACTAACCTGCTTCATAAGAGCTCCTTCCTTGGCTTGATGCTGTTCGAGTACTTTCTCGGTGTCAGCCAATTTTTTCTGAAATTTGTCATTAGCTTGGCCTAGGTTGAGTAAATTGTCGCATATACCTCAATCTGCTGACGACTTTCATTGGATATCGTGAGCTTGTCCTGCAGCTTTGCATTCTCACTTTCTAATATTGTCGATTTCGCTCTCAAATCCGCAATATCTAATTTGGCTTGCTCCAAAATCTCTTTGGCAACCATGGTCTCTTTGTTATCCGCAAG
>JANJPG010000374.1:0-10887 GCA_030407185.1 Lipomyces yarrowii
GCTGAATACGTTGTCGAGTCCACTGGTGTCTTCACCACTGTCGACAAGGCCAAGGCTCATTTGGCTGGCGGTGCCAAGAAGGTCGTCATCTCGGCTCCTTCTGCCGACGCTCCTATGTTCGTCTGCGGTGTTAACCTCGACGCCTACAAGTCCGAGTACCCTGTCGTCTCGAACGCGTCTTGCACCACCAACTGCCTTGCTCCCCTCGCCAAGATTATCAACGACAACTTCGGCATCGTCGAGGGTCTCATGACCACCGTCCACTCTATCACTGCTACCCAGAAGACCGTCGACGGTCCTTCCAACAAGGACTGGCGTGGTGGCCGTACTGCCTCTGGCAACATCATTCCTTCCTCGACTGGTGCTGCCAAGGCTGTCGGCAAGGTTATTCCCTCCCTCAACGGCAAGCTGACCGGTATGTCCATGCGTGTCCCCACCACCGACGTTTCCGTCGTCGATCTTACCGTCCGTCTCGAGAAGCCCACCAAGTACGAGGAGATCAAGGCCGTCATGAAGAAGGCTGCTGAGACCGAGTACAAGGGCATCGTCGGCTACACCGAGGATGATGTCGTCTCCCAGGACTTTGTTGGTGACAGCCACTCCTCCATCTTCGATGCCAAGGCTGGTATCCCTCTTAACGACACCTTCGTCAAGCTCGTTTCCTGGTACGATAACGAGTACGGCTACTCTGCCCGTGTCGTCGACTTGCTTGTGTACATCGCTGGCGTTGACGCCAAGTCGGCTTAAACGTGCGGATGAAGGTCTCACTCTTTCTTCCCACAAATTATTCTCACGACATGTATAGCCGATATTAGACAAGTTAAGGAAGTTGTCTCTATTATGTTATAACATAACACAAACCAAAATAAATCAACTTACATTTATATATATTATATGTCACTAGTTATTTGGGGTCTTGTACTGATTCAGCTTGCTTTGATAGTATTTGTCTTGAACCAGCAGATCTAATGAAATTTATATATAAAGTGTGGCGTAATCATATTCAAAGTACTCTACATATGGCATCAGCCTAGACCGATTACAAAGGTCAGAATAAAAGAAAAATGAATTAAGTCGTCGCGATTTGGATAGCGTTGATGAACTGGTTTATCGAACAGGGGGGGGTTTTGGCAATTGGATTCGGCGCCGGTTTAGCCACCCGCCGCATTGCCCCCATCGCTCTGCCCCGAGCGATCTTTAAACAATCTCTCTTTGACTGTCCAACCTTCAATACCGCGTCCTATTAGCTCGGCCCGAACCAACTGTCCTTGGTGTACACTAGACTCGGTAGAAGACAGACGTCGCCGACGACTGAAACGAATACCGCAGTTGCATTTGGGGAGGGTTGGTTTTAGTTTTTTTTTTGGTTGTATGTATCCTGTCTTTGCAACTTTTTAGACACCGTACATGACGCGATAGTTGTTTTGGATTTTTTTTTTTTCGCGTGTGCCTATACTGTTCGACGACTAGAACCTATAGACAAAAAACAAAAACTATATCGACTAGTTTATTTTTTGACGGTCGTTTATTACTTGCCCCTCACCTGGCCAATTTTGCGCATACACGGTGATCATGAATGGCATCGCGCCGCTAACCGGCGCGCCATCCACCATCTCGCCATTGCTGCCACCGCTTCAGCAGCAACCACCGCCGCAGTCGCCGACGACGACGGCGACGCAGACGAAGACGCAAACACAAACGACACCGTCATCACTGCCGTCGGTCAAGATCGAAGAACCGTTACCGTACGTCAGTCTCAAGACCGGACTATGCTATGACGTGCGCATGCGGTACCATGCAAAGATCGTGACGAACGCGTACGACTACACCGATCCTCACCCGGAAGACCCGCGACGAGTGTACAGGATATACAAGGCTCTGGCCGAAGCCGGGTTGGTTGACATGAAAGGTGCCAGCGGGGCAGGCCATATTGGCAGCAAATTAATGCAGCATGTTCCGGCCCGCGAGGCGACAAGGGAAGAGGTCACGCTCGTGCACGAGACCAAACACTGGGATTTTGTCGAGCGCACGGCGACCATGACCCAGGACGAACTAGTCGAGGAGACCGACAATGGCGATTCGGTCTATTTCAACAATGACTCTTGGTTTTGTGCCAAACTGAGCTGCGGCGGCGTGATTGATACCTGCAAGGCTGTCGTGAGAGGCGACGTCAAGAACGCGATCGCGGTCGTCCGGCCTCCCGGACACCATGCCGAACCATACAAACCAGCCGGGTTTTGCATGTTTAACAACGTCGCCGTTGCTTCGCGGGTCATTTTAAAAGAGTTTCCTGACCAGGTCAAGAAGATCTTGATCCTCGACTGGGACATTCACCACGGCAACGGCACCCAGCGTGCGTTCTATAACGACCCAAACGTGCTCTACATCTCCCTGCACCGGTATGACAATGGAAAATTCTATCCCGGCGGCACATTTGGCAATTATGATAAAGTCGGTGAAGGTCCAGGCGAGGGATTTAATGTCAACATCCCTTGGCCGTGTGGTGGCATGGGCGACGGCGACTACATTTACGCGTTCCAGAAAACGGTCATGCCTATTGCCGAGGAGTTTGGACCCGATCTTGTCATTCTATCGTCCGGCTTTGATGCTGCTCCCGGTGACGAACTCGGAGAGTGCTTTGTGTCGCCGGCGGCTTATGGCCACATGACGCATATGCTCAAATCACTCGCCCATGGCAAGCTCGCCGTCGTCCTTGAAGTAGGTGTCCCAAAAAAAAAAATTAATTCTGGAATCCGACTGACCTTGTTTTGTAGGGCGGTTACAATCTAGATTCGATCGCAACATCCGCACTCGGCGTTACAAAAGTCCTCATCGGTGATGCCCCAATGCCACTAACTAACGTATACGCCCGTCCAGAGGCAGTCCAGACTGTCGAAAAAGTTAGCCGGACGCTTGCTCGGTTCTGGAAATGCATGAAGATCGGCCACATGATTCACGATCTGCCCGAGGCGCCACCGGTCGAGAGACTGCATGACATAATCCGGAAATACCAGGCCTCACAGCTATTCGCCCATTTCAGCATGACAAAGTTGCCAATCTTCCGGGACAGGATATCGAGGTCGTTTGAGGGCCAGGTGTTGTGCACGCCCGGATTTCAAAGTGCAAAGACAGTGGTCGTGATTGTCCACGATCCGCCAGATGTCTGGACCGAGCCTGATCCAGTGACAGGACAGATAAGTCTGCACGAGACATTTGTTATGGATGCCGAGATCAAGTATATTCAGTGGGCACACCAGAAAGGTTACGGCGTCGTCGACATCAACGCGCCTGCCGTATTCACGGACCAGGAAGACGAGGGTTACAATGTCCAGGCGGCATTACAAGACTTGTGTTTATATGTGTGGGATAATTACCTCGATCTGTCGGACGCCCGGAATTTCGTGTTTGTCGGTGTGGGCGAAGCGTGCGGTGGCCAAGTCTACTTGCTCGGTCACCGTGAAGTACGGGACCGAGTGCGGGCAGCAATTGCGATTGCAGGCTCGAAATCATTGTTCCCGATCGTGCCCATCATGGATGAATTCATCACGGATTGGTATTACAAGAACTCGCTCGTGCTCACGTCCTCGAATCATCCGATGTGGGACCAATCCAATGGCAGCAAGAATCCGCGCAAGAAATACGGCAACGTGCAAAGGACAGAGTACGAGACAATGAACGAGCTTCTGATTGGTAAATACTCGGACGTGATTGCGTTTGCCGAGGAAGATATTGAGGAATCGAGTTCGGAGGAAGAACATGAAGGTGGTCCGGACAGGAAACGTCTCAAGAATGACGACGGGACCAATAATAATGAGGAGGAATGGGTAGATGCCGTTACTCCTGGCTCGGCGCCGCCGGCGTTTCTGTAATCTTAGATATTCTACTTGATGTGATGATTTTTTTTTGTTTGTACTAAATTGTGCTATATAATCGTATAAATTACGATAGAGTTAATGTATGATTATGTATATTTGTTTGAAAAAGGTGATGCTGCAAATTTAGCTTGCAAAGCGCAATTCATAGTCTCTGTCAATGGGCTGCTACTTAGTGCTTACAATGATGCTAACCGAGAAAATTTGGTATTATTATTCAATCTTCTCGCCACCTCGATGCAAGGGGATTATATTTGCAGTCGCGAATAAACGTTCGCTTGCTGTTAACCGATTTTTTTTTTGTTGCACTGACCCTCGACAGGAACCCCTGAGTTACCGTGTGGGGCTACGTTTGTCCGAATCAAATTATGCAGATGCCGCACACTTTTTAACTTGTCAACTTCAATCTTAAGTCGCACTTGTGAATCGTGACTACCCAAAAAGCAAACGCCACGAATGGGAACTGAACATATTGTAAAGGCTGGACCCGCCCACACCCAAGGCTGCGTTAGCCAAATTTGTTTTCACTTGAGGTTCACTCACCGATTAAAATACCGAGCCCGAAGGTCATTTCATTGACGCTTGAACCCCGATAACTTTGAGCCCCAATTGCGCCTGCAAAAAAATTGATACTACTTGGTCCCCGTCCAATTCTTTCCACCATAATGTCATCTTTATCGTTTGAAAGATAGAACCCAGTCAATTGACTATCTCGACTCCTTCGCAAACCGCCAATCTGTATCCCCTACCTATGGAGCCTTCTCATCCTCCCGAGACGGACTGGCACGAGGATCCGCTGGTGGCCCACAATGGTGGCGGTATCGATAGTACGTACGGCATGAATGGACTATCACTCAGTGCTTCGAAAGCTTCGTCTTTACAACATGGCCATCATGGTCATGAGGAAGAGGAGGAGCAAGTGGTGTTCGACACGTTCTTTACGGGACCGCAGCAGTACGAGTATGATGGCATAGACGATGTCGATAGGAACATGCTGGAGGAAGTCGCGAACGATAGTCCGACAAACAGAAAGATCATTGTATGCATTTTACTTGGTTTTGCCAGTTAAATTGGGATATATCGCTAAAGCAAGCGGATTATAGTTAAACGCGGTTGGAAAGGCAAACACTGCCGTACAGCTTGATAATGAGGGAAATATAGACGGCGGTATGTATTTCTCTCTCTGTCACTTGTGTATATCGAGACAGTTGGAACTGATTAGGACGTTGCAGCGAAAATGGCGTATATTGAAGCATGCAATCTTCTTCAAATCGTAATGAAAAGAGCAAACAATGTTGAATACAGCACGAACCTGCGAAAGATTGTACGTCTCCTCGCGGTCCCTCATCGTCGGGGGTTGGGCCCCCCAATGCTAACTAAGATGCAATAGTACGAAGTCTATGAAAATCGCGTTTCCGAACTTGACTCTGCATCCATGCCCGCATCCGATGGGAGCGCGAGCATTCCCGTGTCACTAACCCAGTCGGTTGCTTCGTCACGGGCTTATTTACAATCCCGCCATACATCTTTGTCCAGCGAGCTCGCTTCAAGACGTAGTAGCCTTGCCTATGGTGGTCAAGATGTCGCGAGCCGAACCAGCAAAGACTCGGTTCCTGCCTTTCGCGACATATTTCTTAGCAGGCACGATGCACGAGACCACTCGGGAGCTGCTGACGACGACGTCTTTGCCGCGTCTGCACGATTGCACACCAGTGTGAATAACACTCGCGGTTCATCGTCATCAGTGTCGTCGGCAAGCGGCGCCGTGTCGCCTTTAACAACAATGGCTGACCATGGATACCCGAGCGCGCCGTCTTCTCCGCCTCCTCCTCCAGTCAGATTCACAAGCGCTGATATATTACGGACTAACAACAACGACTTGCGGTTCTATGACTCTGATTCATTCTTTGAACCGCCTAGTCCAACTATTAGCTTCTGCGAAAACCAGTTTGACGAGCATGTCGTCGAAATGAGCTTACAGCAAGTCGAAGATATAGTTCTGCCTCTGGATTACATGGAACGAAGAAATAATAACGCACAACTAATCCCAAACCTTGGCAAGCAGCCTCTCGCCCCTTTTTTCCACAGTAAGACCGAAAGCAAGGCCAAGGCTGCCGACATAAGCCAAAGTCAGATCCTGCAAGCATTCGATGTTGACATAGAGCTAGCGAAAGCACATTTCGGACATCCGCCCGTTCGCGCGATCGTTTTGCCAGACGCCAAGCCGCCGCCGCCGCCGCCGCCGGCTACTGCTGCTGCTAACCCGACTCATCTGGACAATACTGCTGATGCAGCCTCGGACAATGTCGTCAACGAGAGCAGCGCGGGTCCGAACGCTTTGGGATTGTACTATGACAAGCCCGTCAGGCAAGACTTGCTGACCGCAAAAACAGCTGGCACATCATCTGGCTTACAACCCGCTATCGATCTTCGATCGGAGACGGACGAGAATGAAACCACGAGCACAACCACAACCACAACCACCACCAAACCGCACAATATACGGACTCCTACTGTTCGTTCGACGGCTTCATCCGAAACTGGCAGCAATTCATCCTCAACCGGGCACAGAAGAGTTTTCTCCACCACTGTGCCGGTTGATACGGACGAGTCGCCTATCATGCAACCTCTTCGACGAGCATCATCCGTTAATTCTTCCAGAAAGCCGGTTTTCGCTTTGACTCCGACCGTGAGTGCGACACCAAAGTCGACAAGAATGATGTTCCTTAGATCAACCTCTTCACCAGGTAGCGTCAAATCAAACAGTACTCGTAGCAATGCCGCCTTATCTCTCGACCCAATTGCTACAGGGGTCGCATCCTCTCCATCATCTTCTAATTCCTTTACCGGTGAGGCGTCGCCAGCATCTGCCACCAGTTTTGCTTCACAAGCAGCTTTGGGATCCCAATTTACGTCTTCCAACTCGTTCTTGCCGCATGCCTCCAAAACCAGCCAAACGCCGCAATCAACCTCTACCAGCTCCTTCACGACCCATGTTGCGTTAACGCCCTCCACCGCGCCCCGCCCATCGCTCTCAAACGTCACAAAGGCAGATATCATCCGCAGCCAAGAGACACTCCCACCACGTCCTGCGGATCCAGTTGCACGTCCATTTTGGCTAATGCGTAATCTCCATACTGCACTTACCGGTGCCAATGGTGGCCTGATATCCGATCGATTGCGACTATCTCCTCAAATCTCTTTTACCGCCGGCGTCAAATTGCGGTCACTCGACGAGAAGATAGCGGCGTGTGAGGCAATGAGTTCTGCCCTGCTACATTTCGAAGATGGTCCTTCAGTACAAGCAATCAACGAGCTCGTACGTGTGATGGACAGGGTCGAAACACGACTGCAACCGATACTAGTTCCCGAAGGCTCAGATTACACCCACGGGTTTGGCGCGTTTGGTGATGACTTTTTCACGCCGACAACACGAAAAGCTCCACCAGTGGCCGCGTATTCGAGTCCCGCCACAAGCGAAACATCATCAGAAAGAAGTGTTTCTGTCGGGAGCGAACAGCAACAGTCTTCGCAAAAGGGGTTGAGCTGGAAAAAAATCAAGTCATGGACCGGGTCTGGATCAAAAGATAGTGTCAGCCGCGGAAGTACGACGCCGAGCTCGAAGACTCGATCTGACGCCGGAGCGGCAAGGAATCAGCCCTACAGTGCCACGCAGAAGGATCCATCCAGCAAGGGGGACTCGGAGGAAGCGCTACGGGGCCCGATCAGGACGTATATCAATGTTCTCATCGTCTTATTTTTCCGTGCCCAGGTCATTGAACAAATCCCAGTCTTACTTTCAGCGGACAAGTTACCGGCCCAGACAAAAACCCGGGTCGATTTGGTAGTGCGGAGAGGCAGCAAGTTTTTTGCACACGTGATTTGTAAATTTGTGCTGGATGATATACGCGAGTTGATGGATAGATATGTGAAGAATAGTATGCGGACGTAGTATGTATTTTTCTGTATGTGACTAAAAACTTATGTCGGATAACAGTTTGTGCTATTTGAGGTGTTTGCTTGGGGTAGTTCAGTGTTTGGAAATTGTCATAATAAGTTATTGGTTATGGGCAGGATAAAGCTACAGATACCATAAACATATCCCCGTCCAGGGCTTGGACCTCTGTCGGAGGAACTCGCAGCCCGCTTCTGCCCCGCCCGCCTCTGCCTCTTCCCCTTCCTCGTTGGCCTTCGCCTGTAGTAAGCTGGTTCTCGAGAACCTCGAACCCTGACGGCACTCGACAAGTTGAGCGGTCCGTTATCTGGTGCATGGTCCCCGGGCGACCCCGTTCCGGCTGCCGATATAGTTGCCAGAAATGTCTCTACCATTCGAGAAACAAGGGGAAAATCTGTAAACAGTTTTCTCCAAAAAAGAATATCTTGAAGAAACACAAGCCGCAAGTACTCCAAAAGTTTGAAGAACCCATGGCCGGCGATACTGGTCTCTAATAAAACGTACTGGTTCTCTGTCCCGTCAATTGTCGGATCAGTTTCGGTCTGGCCGTCGATCACCATGCTTGGAGCTAAACTACTAGTTGCGATTAGGCCAACAGTCTTAAAGTTATAGTTAAGCTAGTACAACGCGTCCCAAGCCGCACCAATTCCGCCAACAGGACTGGGACGGTCAAAGCTTTTTGCCTTTGGTCACATTCTCTCACTCATCTGTATTACTCGACTATCTCGAACAAATCAATAGAACTGTTAGAGTTGGTACATTAGTGGTGAAAGTACAGTTTCGCGAAACATTGCCCGAATTGGCCGGCACATCATCACAAACAATATATACATAGACCGCCGTTGTTACGGATAGTGTTGTGAGCACGAGTCAGAATCATGCCGACACTTGCGATAAACAACTTTAATTTAGTCTGCACATTGTTGGGAGGCTTTGTCATTCTATTTGGGCTGGTATCGTACTTGGTGCGAGGGAAGATGTATATCTCCGAAGCTCGTGAGTTTTGTGACTAATTGTAGATCTCATCAGTAGAACTCCTCGTTTGTGCTAACTGATTCCGCAAGTACCATCATTACTATTCGGGACTGTATTTGAGCAGGCCGGCCTGTTTCGTCCTGCGTTTTATGGAACCACAACTGAGGACATCACACGTGAATTCACTCGGTTGGTACTTGGTGTCCAGCTCGTATTGGTTGGGGTGCAACTGCCAGGAAAATCCCTTTGGGATTAATGGACGAGCTTGGCAATGTTGCTTGGACTTGTAATGACAACCATGTGGGTCGTCTCTGCGTTGATTATATACTTATGCATGCCGAATTTGAGCTACGTGAGTTGTTCTTAGCTGGGGCTCGTAGTGATAAGCGAACTTTTGGCACTGATGACAACTCTAGCTGGATGCACTCATTATTGGTGCTTTCGTTACGCCTACGGATCCTGTAAGAATTGACTCTGTTTTTCTATTCCGGACAGGACGTGATTGTGTGCCAGAATGACTTACTCGGAAGGTTAGGTATTGAGCAATTCGATAGTTAAGGGAAGATTCGCGGAAAAGTCCATTGCAGAACCTCTGCGCAATCTTATCTCGGCAGAATCAGGAGCAAATGACGGTACGACGTGAAATCAAAATTGGGTTGTGTCAAGTCATACATTAACCAGGACTAGGATTTGGATACCCGTTTCTATTTCTAGCCCTCTACATTCTCCGTGACAAAGGAACTGCCATCGCACGGGACTGGATTGTCGAGACCATTCTATACGAAATTATTCTTTCCATTGCGTACGGCGCTGTTATAGGATATGTTGCAATGCGAACGTTGCATTATGCTAAAGAGAAGTCGATTTCCCATTTCCTTATTGCCCCTGACTTGCTTTTTTCCTGTGTCCTTTCTTTCTTCTGGATTGATTTTGTGGTATCTGTGATCTGCAATATTCTTTCTATCCTGAACTAGGTCTGATCTTCCCGCTGCGCTGCCCGTAAGGGTGGTCGCGGCTTTTGGTGCTGTAGAAATATGGTCGATGATGAGTCATTTGTCGTATTTGTTTTCGCGCTAGCGGTAAGCCTGCCTGTATTCTCTTGCATCTCAAGTTGAATATCGAACTAATTCTGGGACAGCTATTTATTGTTGGAACGGCGGGATTAGTTGGAACTGATGACTTGCTTGCTTGGTATGCTAGTTTAACTTTATCATTTGACGAATTAGCTGACACACGTCATAGTTTTGTCGCCGGTAATGTATTCACATGGTAAGTAGCCTCTTAAAATAAGTCTCAAAATGCATAGAATAATTCTGACGATTGTTAGGGAGTACGTAATATTGGTCTCGTAGTTTGCAATGCGTCAATGAGCTAACGGAATATCAGCGACTGGTTCCGTGTAGAAACCGAAGATGATAGTCTTCAGGTGAGTCGTGACACCGTGATACCGGATTTAATTAAGATAAATTTCTAATGTTACGTTTCAGGCGGCTTTGGATATGATACTAAACGTGGCCATGTTTACATGGCTCGGCACTGTTGTCCCGTGGTCTGTAAGTTCTTAATGCTACAGTTCTATAGATGACGTGACACCTTCTGAGACTTGTAATAGGACTTTAATACTCCCGAAATTCCGGTATGGAGGTATGTTATAATGGCTCTTGCCATTTTGGTTTTCCGCAGATTACCCGCTGTTTTGGTGATGTACAAGGCCATACCGCGCATTGAGAATTTCCGGGAGGCAATTTTTGCTGGGTAAGTACACTTTCTGCGCGGAGTTACGCATATGCTTTGTAGGCGTCAAATCTAACTTGGACGACCTTAGCTTTTTCGGTCCTATCGGTGTCGGTGCGATCTTTTATCTGTCAGTGTTGCTGGAGACCTTGGCTACGTACACGCAAACAGAGCAAGTCGCATACATCGCAAAGGTTGCACCCCTCGTAATTTACTTTCTTGTGGTGAGCAGCATCATTGTACACGGAATATCCATTCCTGCTCTTGTTTTGGGACCTAGCATGCCCCGGACTCTCTCGCGATCACTGACCCAGTTGGGTAGCGTGACCGCCAGGCAGTTCTCGACTTTCA
>JANJPG010000377.1:0-10429 GCA_030407185.1 Lipomyces yarrowii
GTCGATTATTAGCATATCTCCTGCACGTCGCGCGGTGAAACTAATACCAGACGAGAGTGAGGCACCATCGACGCAAGGTAGCCCCAACCAGCCAGTAGAAGACAACGGTTTTATTGCATTTGACTTGAGTGACGAGGGTGAGAGAGATGAAGTGGGTAGTGAAATGGGCGATGCAGAAGACGCAAATGGTGATGCAATCGATGGGAAGCATAGAAAACGTGGCATCTTAGCCAAGGTTGCTGGAGCTTTGAAGATAGGTAATAATCGTGGAAAGAAGCGGAAGCGCGAGGAAGAGGATATGAATATTATAGCGCCATGGACTCTCGGTCATAACTATTCACATGAACCAGAGGTAACGACGTGGTTGCACAAGGAAGTACTGGATTTCATTGATTTCATATCGCCGGACGATTCCCAGGTCGAGCGCCGCGCTGCCACCGTTGATCGAGTACAAAAATGCGTGAAGAGCTTGTGGACTGATGCCACAGTGTGTGTATTCGGATCCTATGCGACGAATTTATATCTTCCAGATTCGGATATTGATATCGTGATAGTATCCGACAGCGGTCAATACGATAACAGATCAACTTTGTATCAGTTGGCCAATGCACTGAAATCTTCAAAAATTGCTATTAATGTCGAGGTAATTGCCAAAGCGCGTGTTCCGATTATCAAGTACACAGACAGAGTCAGTATGGTTAATGTGGATATTTCGTTTGAGCGCTATGGCGGTGTTGTCGCCGCCAATACCATTTTACATTGGGTTGCAGCACGTCCTGGTCTCAGGGAGGTGGTGATGGTGATCAAGTATTTCTTGGCCAAGAGAGATCTAAATAGTGTACCAAATGGCGGACTCGGAGGATACGCTGTCGTGTGCATGGTGTTGTCGTTTTTTCAGGTTGGTAAACGTGTTCGTATGTGAAAGGTCACGGTGGTGTTGACAAGATATGTTAGATGCATCCGAAGATCGCTTCCGGGGAGATACTCCCTGAAGAGAATTTAGGGGTCTTGCTACTACAGTTCCTCGAACTGTACGGCAAGAACTTTAACTACGACGTTGTCGGCATATCAGTTAGCGGAAACGGGTCGTATTTTGACAAAAATCGAGACAATGTGCTCGAAAGCCGTAACCGGTATTCATTAGCAATCAGGGACCCTAACGATCCTACCAATAACATAAGCCGGGGAACATATAACCTTAGGAATATCAGACGTGCGTTCGGGGGTGCATATGACATTTTAACGACACAGTGCTACGAGATGGATGCGTTGAGTCGCAGAAAATGGGTTGGAAAAAGTCTGCTGAGTTCGATATTGTACATAGAGGACAGAGCCAGCATGTCCTACCGCGACTTCTAGTCATTTATGATGTACATATGTTCATTTCGTGTATTATATGGTAATAGAGGGACTGGGCATGGGCGTTTTCACTTATGTCAATAAATTTATTTTGCTGGGTATAGTTAGTTAATCACAGTTGTGTTGGGATCTGTGACCAGCAAGTGTACCTGGCATGACCGCAAAACCTTAAAAGAAAAAAACCTCCAAAAACTTGAGAATTCGTGGAGAACGGAAGTCTGCTCAGGAAAAAGTCCCAGAATTTAAAACGTCAGAAGAATTTTTTAAATAAAATTCACTGTCTCATTTGGCCAAGGCTATCAGGAAGGGTACGTGTCCAATTTTTTGAGCACTTGCGAGCGAAGCATACACATCGGCATGTCTTCTCAATCCCCCCACCACATCAACCACGCGCCTGCTAGTTCAGCGTCCTCAGTCCACCCTCATCTCCCTCTTCCAAGAGATGACAATGCCGGCCAGTCATTGCCGTCAGCTATTCCAGCTCAGTATGCACTCCATCCATTGCCGCCAATGATTGCAGATCTGCAGGGTCGCCCCTCGCCGTCTCCAGGTGGTGTCTTCTATCCACCATCGGCAGCACCAAACATGTCCATGGCCGGGCGGATTCTGTCGCCACATCTCCATTCACTGCCAATGTCGCTAGCCGAAAGTACGAGTCAGTTGCCTGCGTCATTTCATCCCGTGCCGTCAGGATATTCGCCTTCAATTGTGCCAAACGGCAGAAGTGGCATGATCCCGTACGCTGGAGGTGCAAGCAACGGAGGTCAAATTTCTGACAGCGGCACGGCCGGCGCTGAGAGCAGAGGGCTTGATGCTCAACAGCCAGAGCGGCCTATGCAGAATGGAACTGAATCTGGCAAGGACCTCGTCTCTGTACTCAACGGACTCTCTTTAACCTCAGCTCAATCCGTTGCCCTAGATTCGGCTCGCAATCCCGCCGAAGGATCTGTATTCGCTCCTTCTCAGGTAAGCCTGTGTGATTTAGTGCGGAAAGTGGAGGGAAGATGTCAACCTGTAATTTTAGGATCTTCAACCTTACATCTACAATATGGGATTCATTCATGCTGCGTGGACTGATACATTTCTCTCTATTCATCCTCATACGACGCTGCGGCTACATGCTCTCCTGATCTCACGGTCGCCGACACTTTACCAATTCCTTCTTCCTCTTGCTGGTCAAGGGCCGCCATACAACATTCAAATAAATGACACAGATCCCAATCTCTCGGCTGCCGCAATCTCCATGACTCTGGCCACATTATACGGTCAGCCACTACGAATAGACAGTCCCAATCTCGACATTGCGAAGGGCTTGATTGCTGCTGGGCATCTCTTTGGCCTTGAGGACGTCGCGAGGACTGGATACGGAGCCCTACAATCTCTTTTTTCCTTGGAATCCCTCCCAGAACTTTTTGCTTTCGCCCTGGAGGGCCTGCCAAGTCCTGCCTCGGCGGCGGCGGCATCATCGTCGTCGAATGGATCAACACCTTCCACTGACGAGGCTCAGCGTGACAAGCGTGACAATATCACAGTGACAAATCCTGGTCCATACCCGAAGTACACTGAGACCCTGCTTGCATCACTTTTGGCGTACTTGATCGACAACATTGATCACGATTTCATACAGCGGCCGAATGGAAATACTCCTCCCCAATTACGAAGCCTACTGCTGTCACTTCCTTTCCATCTCTTTAAGCATGTGTGCGAAAGTGACAATCTCAAATGCAAGAGCCAAATGGAACGTTATGGCTTTGCCCGTGATCTGATTGGTGAGCGGGAGCGACGGCGGCGGAAGAGTGGTAGTGGTTTACATGAAGAAGGCGTCGTTCTTGCATTTGGTGGCGGCAAAGGTGGTGTGGAAGTTATCCGGAAACCGACTGGAAAAAAGAAGGTGCTATGGAAGGCGTCGCAGTAAGAGGCATCTGTCACGAGGCGGAATTTGCTCATTTGCTACATTTACCTAAGGAAGATGTCATGATTTGCAGTTGGATATTGCGTCATTGGTGTGCGTGTTAGAGTGGTAGTATTGTGTACATAGGGCAAATGGAACTCATAAGCCATCTAATTTGCATTATTACAATGTTCAACACCTTTGCTTATTTCAGAACGAGACAAGCATTTATTAACAATTCCCAAAAGCCCTCAAATCGCGAACGGTCGTTTCGTCATTGTTCTTCTTCCCGCTCCGGCACCGATTGACTCCCAGACCCGACCATTTGATCCTCATGCTTCGACCTTTGCTTGTCCATCTGTTCTGCCTCTGCCGCGAGGTACTCTTCCCAGTACTGAACCAAATCGCCTTTTTCTTTACGTTCAATCTCCAACTCTTCTTTCAGCTCCTCAATAGTTTTCTCGCTCTGCTCCAGTTTTGCTGCCCACTTAATCTCCAGTTGTTTCTTTAGGGCGATAACTTTCGTTTCGTGTTTCTTGCTGTATTGAAGATGTAACTCCTTAGCAATCTTCTCAAGCCGGTCACTTTCATGCTGACATCGCTGTTCCATAACAACGTTTCGCTCTTCAGACTGCCGTAATGATTGTCGCAATGCCATGAGTTCCGCATCTTTGCCGGCTAGTTCTGCCCTCAGAGTCGCAATCTCGGATAGATATCCGGCCTTAAGCGATTCTACTTGCCTCGACGACATGGTAGGTATAGACCGTGGTGTCATCGCTGGGAAGTCCAAGTCGAGGAGACATGCTTGAGAATTGCTGATATGTTCTTCCTTCTGACTCCTTTGCGTTGGCGTAGAGTCACTTAAAGCTGAAGGCGAAAACCGGACATTTACAATCTCGGCCGGTGTGGCCAAGTCTAGGAGATATTTCGTTTTTGTGGTTGATGGTGTGTGAAGAACAGAATGATGCCTTGGCGTCTGAACCGCCTTCGGTGTTTCTGACCCTTCTCTTGTATCCTTGTCACTTAAGAAACGAGTATTAGACGCTTTAGATGTATAATATTTGTCGGGAACACCATTAGCCATTCCTGGGTATTGCTCAAATGGCGACGATGGTAGCATACTATCATCCTCGTCGTCTTCTAAAATAGTCCGTCGACGAACTGGGGTTATGCTCACTTTCCGAGCCTTCTGAATATCAACCTTTTTCGCGCTCTCGGGATCCTGCAATACTGATGCCAGTCCGATAGATGATCGCGAACTTGACAAAGATAATCTTTTCGAAGATTTTCGCGCGCTGCTGGTAGCAGAAGCTCCTGGCTTTGGCTTACTGATCGAGGAATGGGTGGTAGTACGTGTAATTGAGGAAATGCCGTACTCTGACTTGCTGGACCGTAAACCGCTAGATTTGATGGATGATCGCGGGCTGCCAGGTTTGACCGGAGAAGTTTGACCGACCCTTCGTGGCGTGACAGGGACAGTATTTGGCGAAGCTTCAGTCAGTGGAATTATACTTGACATTGTGGAACCGTGAATATGATTGATCAACTTCTGGTAGCCCGGGAATTTTGTGGATAGTTGCCTGTGCGAGCCCGTCGCGACATCTATAACGTGCGGCTGAGAGAATTTGTGGTAAACAAACTATGTTACTATGGCAACCGCGATGTGCACGCAAAGGCATAACTAACCGACTTTAATGGGAACGTAAGTTGGGTTATTGACGAAATTCAGAGCTTAGACCGTATTCCGGACCTTCTCTTTTTGGCTTTCAGAATTGATCATGCCTTTTGTGCTGTTCGGCAAAGTATCTAGTTTCCACTCGCGAACAGCTGCTAAAATGTTAGATAATCGGAGGGCAGCAGCTACAACGTTGTTGGGCCTATTTCCCAAAGACCGCCAGGATCTCTGTCATGCACATAGTGCAATGGATATTATTTGAGACAAATGCACTGAGCGTCCTCCATCACATGCAGACACAGATCTCGTGGTTCGGCATATTTGGCTAAACTGGCTTGAAAGGTTTATCATGATTAAGAAAATTAACCGTACCCTCTAAGCAAAAACACACAAGTATATATCTTGTCTCGTCATTGAGATTGATCGTCACACTCCAATGTACGCCTGAGACCGACTTTTTTCACGCCACTGTCAGAGTATGTCTATACTTCATTTTATGATAATCAACTTGCTCCAGAGGTATAGACGGATCCAGGTTTGTCGAGCTAACGAATACTGGATTCGATATGTCCTGGGATCTTATATTCAGGGGTTTGTTGCTGCGTATTGTTGCGGATCCCCGTCTGGATCCGAGTGATGAACTAGACGTGCTAGAGATTGATGCCGGGGAGAAGCCGAGTGGTGGAGCCACAGCGCCTGTAGGGGTCACTGCTGATGGACCTTGCGTACGTGTTGGCGAAACGGATCCGAGATCAACAACTACGCCCTCTACGGGTAAGTTCACTAGTGTCACTGTGCCCTGCTCTACTAGAGGCCATGGCGTTTTCTGCCAGTGATAATAAGAAGTTGTTCGAAGAGGGTTGCGAGGCGGGATCTCAGGGACTTCGACTTCGATTTGCACAGGTGGTGATGCGAGTTCTAGAGGTCATTAGCGAGTCAATGTTTACCGTGCCGAGAGGCAACTCACTTTCAGCAATAAAACTCTCTCTTGCAAGATCTGTCGTAGCGTCACTATTTCCAGTGTGCCAACCAGTATGTCGTCTATGGCCTCTCCATACTGGAGAAGTTCTTTTATCCAAAACGACTTCTGGCAGACAGCCGAACTTATGTGCAGATACGGACAGATCCGCCACTGCTCCAGTGGAATATGACCGACTTCGTATACAATACTCTTCGACTAGACCGCCGTCTAACTGAGACTCTAACGACCTAAGCTGCTCAACATCTTTCGCAATTCCGGCGGAATGCCCTCGCATTTCTAGAAAGGGTTTGGTTAGTACCTGGTAGGCTCTCAGAGTCGATGATATATGCAACAAAGTACCAGATAAAATTGTGGACTGCGACAGGTTCCGCAGATGCCGCTCGACTAGTGTAGAAAGTGACGGCGCCCAGTTTGACCCAGCATTCTCTGCCGCTTCCAAGCTGGTAGGCGTGACAGCACATTGACTGGAATCAGTCTCCGAGGACGTTGCCGTGGTCGACGGTGTCATCACAACATCCATTGATACAGCATCTTCCATATTCGTATCGCCAGCACACTCGATAGCTCCCTCGTCCGGCATCGGACTCACTGACCGCTGCGTTCCTTCCAGTGAAGTTGATGAGTGTATTGACTGCCGTAGGGGCGAATCTGACAGATGGGCATCAGTTAGCTCGCCCTTATCATCATTGTGAAACCCGCTCAGCGTGCTTCCATCCGATGGCGGCGCGGAGGATAGTTGTTGCGGCTTGTCCCATATGTGAGTCGCGTTGGCGCCAGTCAAGACCGACAGCGGTTTCGACGGCATCGCCTGCATTTCCGGTATTGGAACACGATAGTTGAACAGATCTAAGTTTTGTGAACGGATATTATATTCATAAGCACGCTCGTCGGAGCTCAGTAAGAACGGGAATTGTCGAGCTAAGCTTGGCAGGATGAGTGATTGTCGGAAATCATCATCTTTCGGAAGGGCGTTCAGGATGTCTGTTTCCGATATTGATGTGACAGAACTAGTTTTGTACTTTTGCTGTCGCTTCAAGCGAAAGAGCATGGTTGAGAATCCAGCGGTACAACAGAGAGATTAGACGGATCGGGGTGAATGCGCTTGCGAAATCAAGAACAATGCCAGGAGGCAGTAACAGAACTAGCAGGCAGCAGGGTGAGCCTGGAATAAAAGTAAATCGAGACATGTATAGGCAGATCAGGATCTGGATAATGAGCGGACCAGGAAAGGGTCTTGGGGGTTTTGCTGGTGACACGTTGTGTCGGAAGCGTAAGAAACGAATAGGGGCTGATTCTCACAATCAGTCTGGGCTCACCCACAATGACAAGTTGGACAAAGCATTAGACATGTTCCTAGTACTCAGTGGACTGTTTTATTCCAAAATAGTTGCCATGAGGTGAACGTCAATGCTCAGTAACGATGTCAACGTATCTGGGTTGGCCTAGGTGAAGAGAAGACCTTGCACTGTCGAGAGTCCAAAAGTCCTATTCCCACCAGCTTACAAGTTACAACTTTCCCAATTTAATTTACTATTGAGTTTTGAATAAAAATTCAACGCCAATCAATTGACAGCCGCTAGAATAGTGTTTTGAACCTGGCGCCACTTGAACAACCTGAACAGACGCATCATACGTTCTATGGCCCCCCAAATGGGGCCGAATCTGCAACCACAAACGCTTTACAATCCCAACTTAGCAAGAAAGCATCGCCGTAAAGGATGCATGTTAATACATCTGCCGTTCTATGGAACCATCCTTAGGATATTCTGCATGTCTGTCGCAGGCAGAATGTGGCAGTACTTTTATTTGGGTATTGCTTATAATGATTTGAGTTCGACTAGGTAAGTCAATCGAACCCAAATCCCCACGGTCTTGCCACACACATAAAAACTTTGTATGTTTATAATGTCGGATGGCACTGCCAATTCTTGCACAATGATGAGAAAACACGGAATGAACTGGTATAAGATCGATAGGAGAGTATTTATTAAATCCGACGTAACATATACGAATGCCAACAAATATAAACACGCGTGTAACTTGCCGATATCCCAAACTTTTATACTGTATGCCTTTATCATGCCTGCCATCTCATCTCAAACTTCCTATTCGTACTGCTAACTACTGCCAGCCGTTGCATTGGCGCCTTCACTTGCGGGAGGCGGCGAACGCTTCGCCAGTTCCTTGTCTATCCGCTCCTTAGCCCGGAATACTTTACTTTGTAAATAAAAACTTCCTCCTTTCTCCTTGGCGTTGACATTAAATAGATGCTCGTAACGTGCTTTAATCTCTTCTGTTTTCAATACCTCCGAACGGACATTGAGAATTAGGCATGACTCTTCAAGTGATATTCCTCCCTCCTTCACTGCGGCCGATGTCGCTTGCGCCGACGTTGCCGCGGCCTGCTTATATGCTTGCACGAATGCCCTACCAAACACCTGGGCACCAGTGAAAACAACTTGCATCAAAATTCGGTGAGCCTTTGGAATCAATCGTTAGCTTAGAACTCCTTTCGAGCAATTTAATCATCCATCGAGTACGTACCATTATAAATTGTCCGCCACTCAAATCTTTTCAACCGTAGAACACCAACACCACTCACGCACTGCAGAAAAAGCAATATGGCAGTACTATCGAGCTTTTCTCCCCTGCAGGCACTGATCAAGCTAACTTGCGTTGATGACCAACGTATTTAATGGCGATGAGGCGAACTTTCAAACGGATGGCAACGATTTGATCCGAAGTCGCGGTTCTGTATTACCCGGCCTTGCGCGAACAAACCCACGAAATTAGTTCGGGTGGTTGCCGAAACTTGGATCCCATTAACTTTACTCAATATTTTGATATTCTAGCAGCGGAACCTGATAAGACCATTTGTTACTTCGAGACAGAGACTTACCAGACTCATCCTTGAAACTTACTGCAAGAGGATTGTAAGTCAATTCGAGTGGAGTGCCTCATGATTGAAGTTTGGCATATCCTTTTATGATACACAGGCCTCAACAATTGACATAATACTCAAAATTTAGTGGTTTGAACAATGGCCGAAGTACTACCAGATCAGTCTGTTAAAGATGCAAAGAGAGTGCAGTCTCTTGTATATGAGGCGGTAAGGGAACTTTCAGATCCTTAATTGGGAGTCGCACTAATGGGTTCGTTAAAGCTTGAGCGTAACCAAACTCTACCTGTCACCTTGACGGCTCTCCGGATCCAAGGGGGCAATAACACACGATCATCATTTTTACGTGCACAAGTCGATGATTTACTCAGCAAGCCATATACTGTCCGAACCCTCCTTCAGGCGCTCGACGGCTCGGCGAAGCGGCTCAACTCTTTTGGGATCTTCAACGGTGTCGCATTCGGCCTCGATCTCGCTGCTCCCCAGGAAAATCTTCCTGGTGTCGTTGCTCTCGAAGGTACTCTCCTCCTGCAGGACGCTCCTACCAAGCGATTACGGACAGGAACCGACGTCGGCAACGGTGAAGTTAGTGCCTATGCTTCTGGCGCTCTTTTGAACGTGTTTGGCGGTGCGGAGTCCTTAACCATTGACGCGAACATTGGTAGCCAAAAGCGATCCTCATACATTGTAAACTACAGCACGCCTATCAAAAATTCGCACTTGTGGAGGGCGGATATTTCGGGCATTGCGTCGTCCGGCAACAAGGAATGGGCGTCGCACGAGGAAGTCCTTCGTGGTCTTCGGGCGAAGGCGGTCGGACCTGGTGCCTTTGGAGCAGCGCAAGAAATTGGGTATGAAGCGTTTTGGAGAACTGTGACAGGACTGCAATCGCATGCTAGTGAGAGCGTTCGAGCGGCGGCTGGAGACAGCTTTAAGTCGTCGGTCTTTAATACTTGGACGTTAGACAAGAGGAATGATCCGTTATTCCCCACGGAAGGATTTTATATCAAGGTTAAGAATGAAGTTGCCGGTTATTTGCCTAACCGACAAGGGGACATTCAGTTTATGAAGGGAGAGGTCGAGGGCCAGGTCGCGAAGAGTTTTTGGAAGGAAAATTTCACAATGTCCCTGACTGGACGGGGAGGATTACTGTGGAGTTTCATGAAGCATGGAAAAACTAACATTGTTGACCGCTTTGTTCTTGGTGGTGCTAATGACGTGAGGGGCTTTTACTTGAACCGGATGGGTCCCAGTGATGAAGGCAAGATTGATGTTGTGTTGTGTGTTGTGTCCCTGCTTGCTAATTATATTGAATAGAGGACTCAGTTGGTGGAGAAGCATACGCTGCAGGTGGCCTTAGTTTGTTCTCTCGAGTACCCGGTGTTGCCAACAGCTCGCCATTGCGACTTCATTTATTTGCCAACGCTGGCAGTCTGCTCGGCCTAAATCGAGAGAATCCGCGGGAGACTATCGCAAAGCTCTTCAAAGAGCCATCGATAGCCGCGCTCGTCGGTCTTATTTATAAGCACCCTGTGGCTCGCTTTGATACGAACTTTACACCTCCGATTGCCGCCCGTGCCAGCGAATTCCCCCGGAAAGGATTTCCATTTGTCTTCGCCATGG